>JASCZW010015965.1:0-19559 GCA_034211315.2 Aedes japonicus
ATGGTCATGGTCATGGATTTCGTATTGAAAAATTATTTCAAAGTAGACATTTGCGATCCTATCCGTGGGTTGGATTGCGCTAGTGCACGGTGTATTTTCTAGAACAATATAAAAACAAAACATTATTTTATTCTCAAACATAGCAAACAAAAATGTTTTCTTGCCTTCGCCATTTCAATTTGCTTGATTTTTCGTAGGGTAGGCGACTTCTCTAACTTTTTCCTTAACTTTACTCTTAAGCTTCTGCGAGGTGCTTTCTTTTATTATTTTCACCAGTTTTGGCTAATCTTCCTTAAGCCTCAGTTTTCTCAGCTGCGTCTGCGTCAAAGCCCAGAATGTTTCGATAGGGAAAATTTCTGGGCAATTTGGTAGATTCATCTCCTTTGGTACAAATACGACATTGTTTTTTTGTACCACTTTAGTGCAATTTAGAGTATGTCAGAAAGCAAGATCAAGCCAAAAGATTGTTAGCTTGTTATTTTGTTTGATGAAGGGTAGCAATTTTTTTTGCAGACACTCCTTCACGTAGATTTGACCATTCATTGTATCTATCGTTATGAATGGACAAGATATTTTTCTACATCCGCATATGGCCTGCCATTTGCCTTTTGCCGAATTTTTCGGTGTATATGGCTTTCACTGATCTAGGAACATCCTTTATTTTCAAATCAATTATAAAACGGTGGTCCCGGCAGAGTTTTATGTAGGTTTTATCGTCCATGATAACACATCCTGATATTTTGGTGAGCAGTTTGTCGTACAGCTTTCGCACACTCGAGCTTCGTTTTGGCTGCTTCTGCTTCCGACAAGTTTGCAGGCCCATTCTCTCTCTGGCACGCATAACATTAGTCGCCGAAGAACTTAGCTTTTTCGCCACATCTCGGACTGATGCTCAAGAATGACGCTTGAAATGGTCCTATACCTTTCTGTCGTTGTGTTTTCTACCCCGTCTTGGGGAATCTACGAATCTGTTGTTGATGCTTTCGTAATGCGGTTTGAACTGCTTTAACGCTCACACCTTCTTCCTTAGCCAGTTTTCTGAGCAAAAGACCAACTGACGATGCACTATTTGTGCACAATTCGTTTTTTTTCTCGGTAGATAGACTATGCAAAATTTCAAACTTTCGTGCGATAAATTGAAAAAAAAACGGCATGAGTTTAACTAGGATGTAAAAAAGAGGACGCAGCCAAAAATTGGTTGATTACTGCGCAAATTTTGTATTGACGTAAGTGTATTTATAATCATGGAAACATTCTATAATAGTCTAAATTTAGCACAATTTAATTGAATATAATATGTAAAATAATATTTAATATTAGAGTAAAACAAATAAATTTCATGCTCCGGATAAGATGAGTCTGGATTCTTCTGTCAGATTTTATAGTTCCGTGTTTTTCAGTTTAATCTGGCATCGTTCAATTGCGGACAATAATTGGAAGAGGTGTACGCATGTGTGATTTCAACCAAGGAGAATCTTTATTTCTTTCTTAGGGATCACCAAATATCACACCAGTTCAGTTGTGTATCGCTTAACAATAGGGGGTGAGACTAATTTTTAATTTTGGACGGATCAAAAATTGTAATTTTCCAAACAATTTCTCAACCAGTTCTCAGGAGATTCCCTGCTTGTTATTGATTCGGTGAGTTCGTTCCTATATACAGTACTGGCAAGAAAAAAGTACACACTCATATGTTACATTTTCTTCGAAAGATTATATTTTAATCTATATAGTTACAACAATGATTCCTTTTGACGAAAAGGAGGCAATAGTGCGAAGAACAATAAAACGTTTATCAAAACATTTTAGAAGACTTATTGTTTCGGAGTAGTTCGAAATTCTTGTATTCTCTACTTTCCCTAGGCAAGAAACAGTACCAAGAGAAGAAGTAGGTAATCAAATTTAATCAGAACTGACTCGAACTCAGTACTTTGTATGACCTCCTTTGGCACTGATGATTGCTTCCAGACGACGTGGCATACTTTCGACGAGATTTCGCAAATAACGCTCGTCAATTGACGCCCAGGTCTCCCTTAGAGCTTCAAAGAGCACGTTTTGTTGGTAACATTGGTTTTGTCCATTTTAGAATCCAAAATCAACCACAAATTCTCGATCGGATTCAAGTCCAGTTGGGGTGGCCATTTCAACACTTTGATACGTGATCCACGGAAAAACGTTTGAGTTTTACGAGTCGTATGTTTTGGGTCGTTGTCTTGTTGAACGAGGAAGTCATGTTCGAGGCCAACCTTCAGCAAGGAAACCTCCAGATTTCCGGAGAGGATGTTGATATACTTGTCGGACTTCAAAATTCCTTCAATACGGGCCAATTCTACAACTCCTGACCAAACAAAGCACCCCCACACCATAATGTTGCCTCCACCGTGCTTTACTGTTTTTCTTACATTTATGTCCAGAAGATCCTCGCCTGGTTTGATTCACACCCTCGGCCGTTGTTTGATACCAAACAGCTCGAATTTGCTTTGTCCAAATAGCCGTTTTCGAGAAGGAAATGGGCTTATTCACATACTTTTTCGCAAATTCCAATCGTTTGATTCTACTACGCTTACTGCTATGAAGGACGGCGTACGGCAAACTTGTTCTTAAGCCCTTCTTGTTCCAATCGCAGACGAACAGTTCTTGCGGATATATTTAGGGACAACCTTTCTATGATCGCAGGCATTGTTATTTCGGGTTATTTCTTGCTTCTCGTAATATTCGAGCATCTTGTCTGAGTGTTGTCAAACGATTTCTTCCTCGGCTACCTTTATCACTCACTTTTCCCCGCTGTTGATATTTTTTCCAAAGCTTATGAACCGCAGAAAAGCTGACTTCGAACTTTTTCGTGATTTTCCTGTATGAGAGACCATTTTCTCAATCTCTTACAATATGTTTTGGCACATGCAACGATATTTTCATGCTTTCGATGTACTTCAAACAACAAACTCGAAACTTTGCATCTATGATGCAAACACGATTACAAACGTTTGACACTTGCAATGGTTACGTCCAGTATGAGTGGAAAATAGGAGAGTTTATCGATGTGGTGTTGACTGTAGTGATAAAAAATTATGTCACTGTGGTGTGTACTTTATTTTTGCCAGCTTAAATTGGTAAATATTTTCTAAGTATATCTATCACATATAGATGAAGTACGCCGTCCGCAAATTGACACATTTATTTAAATACACATGGAATATCGATGATTTTTTTCAAACAAACTCATGTGCTATACTTTATCATAGTCAACATATAATCAATTTTCTAAAGGGTTTTACAGTGTGTACTTTTGACTGCATTTATTCGAAAAGTATGGCTCATAATAAATGTGACAAGTTAAAATCGCTTCCAAAACTACTTCGTGCATATTAATAGACAAATAGTTTTCTTTTTGTTCAAGCACGTTTATTTAACAAAGCTACAACAAGGAACTCCAAACTAGAAATTAGAAGAAGAATTAGTATCTTCCATATAATTCCAACTACCTTTGCTTATCTTCGACAGATACGCGTATTTCGTCTACAATGTGCAGACTTCTTCAGTGTCTCGTACTAATAACTATAGTGTCTCGTACTAATAATTCCAGATAACTCCTAATAACTCGACTTATTAGTACGAGACACTATAGTTATTAGTACGAGACACTGAAGAAGTCTGCACATTGTAGACGAAATACGCGTATCTGTCGAAGATAAGCAAAGGTAGTTGGAATTAAATGGAAGATACTAATTCTTCTTCTAATTTCTAGTTACAGGTATTCCACTAAACAGCTCAAACCCTCTAGGATTCAAGGAACTCCAGTTTATTTAAAAAAAACATCCTCATGTTTGTCAAAGTTAGCTGTGCTCGGTGCCGGAGCCGTAGTTGCTTTTCACCCCAGTCTGTCTGGTATCAGTTCTAGTGGGCGTAGTTCTGTGTGTGTGTTCAATCTACAGGAAGAAACCTGTTCGCAATAGTTTTTTATATGTCACCATTGGAAGTGCTAGCTCTTTTTAGAACCATTAATCCATTTCAGAATGTCTGGAGAGTCGCGCCCAATCCGAGGTTATTTTCACACCCAATAAGCCCCGTATGTAAACATGACCGTTTTCATGTGGATAACGGTAAAGTAAACACACGTCCAGGTTCAAAAATAATTAAACCTGGCGCGTATATATTGTATATAAATGTTATAACTGGTTGGGTCTCACCATATTTCGCTGGAATTGCGTTGTTAGTTTGCTAAAGACTCGTTTCCTTTGTTTGTTAAATTTTCTCCCTTTGTCAGGAGTGTTTTATTTGGTTCTCTTTTGTATCTTCTCCTTTTCGTAATATTTCTCTTATCCTTGTTGATCTTGAAGTGCTTCCACCTTTCCACCTTATTTTCGTCTCGGTGTTTCCGCTTTTGAAGAGAGGACTTTAGGAGCGCATATCAAGACTAGCAATTTTTTTACGGCACCGCTTGCGGCCATGGGATAGAGAAGAGGAGCCATTAGGAGAGAGCCATTAGTAACTGGTAACATGCTGTGAGCATGTGAAATTTTCATGGTGATATTCTCACAACGGTCGTTCAGAATGGTTCGACGGATGCATATGAGATATCATTCCCGTTGGGGATTTTTTCCACGTTTACTTCATTTTATCACGATTAGTAATTGAAGACAAGATACATTACATATGGGTGTGATTTTTTTTTACATTCGATAAGTTACTCATGAATTTCCTGTAAATTGATGGAATTCAATAAGGTTATCTGAAAGAATGCAGAAATTGGTCTCCGATCTACAGTTCATTTGCATTTCATTTAAAATTTGGTTTATTGATTTATCCAAATTCCATTTTTTTCTTATACTTCAATATGGCGATTGAAAAAAACCACAGTTTTGCCAAAAAGCTAATTTATCTTCGCAATGACTACGATAAAACCATTTGGTAGTGTGTTTTGTCGTTTTTAAACCCTCAATGGCGATTTGCCGTTTAATGCATTTAGTGGAGGCAAAATGTAATCAGCTTTGCAGTGTGAGTGGACATACAATCACCGTTTTTCGTAGACATAGTTCGTCGAGATGGCATCGTTCAAAACGGTATACTATTGTCAGATGGCATCCTAAAATGGCCACAATGTATTTTTTAGACCTTTGCGTGAGTAGCAAACTAAGTCACTAATACATCTGCGTATTTACATTTCATTGAACTTTTTAGGTGTGCACTAACATTTGTTTGCATCATTTGGCAGTACAATATTTAAACGGTACCGAGAAGATGGTCTAGGTTATTCCAGGGTTAGTAAATGTCTGGACTATGCGTACCATTGGAACTTCGCGTTCCTGTAGATATAAAATAGATCACACTACGATCCATTACCTCTTGTCCAGTAACTCCTATCCCTACCTCCCCGTGGTGCCGACTGGAACATGAGTAACCATAGGAAAGATCATGTAACCAACCCCGGTGGGAGCGGCTGATCATCGTTCTCGTATCACTGTGGGACTCTAAACAGTTCTGTCTTCCGACAAGATAGGGAGTTGGGGAAGGTCAACAAGCCGCTTTTAAAAACCCAGAGTTACAAATAATGCAGAAGTTAATACGGACCGGAACAATCGGCAAAGATATGAGCAATGAAATAAGGACTCCAATTGGGAACTTGGAACATGAAACTGCAAATCGCTGTGTTTTCCTGGCAGGGACAGGATAGTCTACGACGAGCTTCAACCACGCAACTTCGAAGTCGTAGCATTGCAATAACTTTGCTGGGCAGGACAGAAGGTATGGAAAAGCGAGTGGATACTTTATTAACAGAGCTTTGGTACCACGAGTTGGCACCGCCTGGGCAAAATGCATCAACGCGTGATTGGATGGTTGCCGATAAATGCAAGAATACGCAATCTGAATGTGCAAACAAATACCCGATGATGAAAAAGAAGCGTTCTACGCGCAGCTAGAGCAAGTGTATGATGGCTGCAAACAGTGGAACCGAAAAGTCGTCATTGGCGACTTGAACGCTTAGGTACTACTGGAGGCAATATACAGACCAATACTTGAGCTGGAGATCACCTGACCAACGAACAGAAAATCATATCGACCATGTTTTCATCGACGGGAACCATAACCACAGTGCGAATATAGGCTTGGATCACTACCTAGTTGCAGTATGTATGCGCTCAAAAATCTCGATAGTGTACAACAGGCGTCGAATTCGGGTGCCACGACCTAACATTGAGCTACTACGGGAAACCGGAGTTATGCGCAACAGCTAAAAGTAGCCCTATCAACGCGTTGCAACGGAAGAGCAGCTTAGCGCAGTTACACTTGAAAATGGCTCGAGGGATGTTCGAAACACCATGGGTAGCCCTGCAATACCGACACTAGATACTTCTGCACCGAATCCAAAAAAATAATTGGTTTGATGGCGAATGCAAGCCGTTAGTAGAAGAGAAGAATGCTGCAACACCGTACGAGAGCGACTGTTGAACGGTACAGATGGGTACGAAACCGACAGAATTCTATTGTTCGAAGTGACAAGCGCCAAAAGAAAGAACGAGACCGCCCAGCACTGGAAGCACTGTACCGTACAATGACACACTCAAATTCTACGAGAAGTTGAACAGCTCACGTGAAGGCTACATTTCACAAGTCGATATGTGCAGAGTCCTGAAAGATAATCGTCTTACAGATGAGCGTGAGGTGGTTGAAAGATGCAAACAGTACATTGACGAGCACCTGAACGGCAATGTTACAGCAAACGAGGATAGCATAGTCATAAATCTAGGCATACGCACAGAAGATGGCAGGATCCCGACTTCAACCCTTCAGGAAGTTGAGGAGGAAATTGGTCGGTTGAAAAACCATAAAGCTGCTGGTGTTGACCAACTCCCAAGTGAGCTTTTAAAATAAGGTGGTGAAGCACTGGCCAGTGCGCTACACTGGGTAATTACAAAGATTCGGGAGGAAGAGTGCTTACCGGAGGATTGGATACAAGGTATCCTGTGTTTCATCTTTTAAAAGCGTGACAAGCTGGTTTGCAGCAACTATCGTGCACTCACGCTACTGTGCACCGCCTACTTGTTGCTCTCGCAAATGTTATGCCACCACATGTCACCAATTGCAAAGGAATTTGTGGGGCAATACCAAGCGGAATTCATGGGTTTCTGTGCTACCAGGGATCAGATCTCCGTGATTCTGCAGAAGCTCTGCAGAAATGTCGCGAATAAGTTAACGTGCCTACACATCATCTTTTAGTCGATTTCAAATCAGCCTACGACACAATTAATCGAGTTCAGCTATGGCAGATTATGCACGAATATGGATTTCCGGAAAAACTATCGCGGTTGGTTAAAGCAACGATGGATCGAATGATGTGTGTCGTTTGAGTATCAGGCACACTTGGAATCTCGGAGAGGGGTACGGCAAGGTGATGGATTGTCGTGTTTGTGGTTTATTATAGGCTGTGATTCGAAAAGCTGGGATACGCAAGAGTGGTACGATCTTCAGGAAGTCTCTCCAACTAATTGGCTTCGCCAACGATGTTGATATTGTAGTACGTAACTTTGAGACGATGTCTCAGACTTAAGACTGAAGCTGGTAAGATTTAGCTTGTGATTAATGCGTTGAAAACAAAATACATGAAGAGAAGAGGTATACGAGAAGATAATGCGGGGATAAAATTGAGGAAGTAGACGGTTTCGTGTATCTGGGCTCATTGGAGACCGTTGATAACGACACCAATAGAAAGATGTAAAAGCGCATTATGGCAGGCAATCGTGCCTGTTTTGGACTCCGAAGGGCGCTAAAATCGAACAAAGTTATCTTAACTAAAAAGTTGAACATATACAAGACATTAATTAGACCGGTAGTCCTCTATAGCAATGAAATATGGACATTGCTAGAGGAGGACCAACGCGCCCTTGGTGTATTTGAACTGAAGGTGCTGCGTACGTTCTACAGTGAAGTGTATATGGAAGACGAAACGTGAACAAGGCGAATGAACCACGAATTGCAGTTCCTGAGAGTACCACCCATCGTACACATCGCTTAAATCGGTCGACTACAGTTGTTTGGGCATGTCGTTCGAATGTTGGACGACAGCTCAGTTAAAATTATTTTCAAAAACGAACTAACGGGCACAAGAAGAAGAGGTGCACAACGAGCAAGGTGGATCGATCAAGTAGAACCTGCATCCTGCAACCTGCAAATCATTGTAATTTTTGAAATATTGCACGTAGGATTGAAAAATTTCACTGTGGTATAGCTGAGAGTCTATGATGAAAAAAACTATGATTGAGGTTTACATTACATGTTTAGTATTCAAGATGGCGACGAAAGAAAAACAAGTGCGCGAGCGAATTTTGTACGGGTGTACGGCAAATCCTGACTTGTCAATACGGATGGATTTGCCTAAATCCACTGTTCACGATGTGCTCAAATCATTTTCGAAACGTTTGACGGTGGAGATGAAACATTGACAAAAACATTGGACGCGCTGATCCTGTCATGGACCGAAAGGTGAAACGGATATTAACGAAAAACCCAAATCTCTCCATTTGACCGGTGGCTCGTAAAATAGGGATGTCGCCAGGTTTTGTCCAAACATCAAAACAACGTTTGGGACTTAAGTCGTTTAAAGTAAAAGCAGTTCAAAATCGCAACGACAAACAGAACTTGGCATCAAAATCACGCGCTCGACGTTTGTATACGAATATTTGACGAAGTTTTCATGCGTTGTTATGGATGATGATCTTATGTCCTGGAGGATTTCAAGCAGCTTCCAGGGCACGAATATTTGACGAAGTTTTCATGCGTTGTTATGGATGATGATCTTATGTCCTGGAGGATTTCAAGCAGCTTCCAGGGCTGGCTTTTTATTCTGCTATGGCCAGAAATGCAGCAGCTGAGTATTTCAGAACGAAGAAGGCATCGAAATTTCCCAAAAAATACCTTGTGTGGCAAGCAATTTGCACGAGTGGCAAAAAGAGTAAATCTTTTGTCACTACAGGCACAATCAACAAGGAGATCCACCCTTCATCAAAAGTCACAAAAAAAAAACATTTGTTCTGGCCCGATTTGGCATCATGCCACTATGCTTAAACTGTGATGGAATGGTACCAAGCAAATCAAATGGCCACAGTTATTGTTTGTCTTAGATTTATTTTGATTAAAAATTCCTTCTATTACTTTTGTAATAAGATTTTATATTTTTTAGGTGTTTTTAGTTTCTATAAGACCATTTCAAATATTACGCATTTTTATGAAGTAAAACTTATAAAAATCAGCATATTGTAATTCAATAATACGTAGCTTTGCCATTTCGATTAATGACCTAAAAAATTCGATTTGACTTACTGTTTTCTAAATTCAGTAGAACAGATTGCTCAATTTTGTCCCATTCTGTCGTTATAGCGGACTTCAGCTCATCAACAGTGGCATACTGCTTTCCGTCATCATAAATCCTGCGAACCAAAATATCCCAAGGGGTTTCGACTAGATTTAGGTCAGGAAAATGCGCCGACCAGTCGAGCAAGTCGAGTTTTTGGTTCCTGAGCCATTGCTTTGTTTCCGTGCTGGTATGAATAGCGGCATTATCCTGTTGGAACGTATACTTCTTCCGACGATATTTGCGCAAAAAAGGCAGAAGATGTTCTTCAAAAATACTGATGTAGTCCTTACTGTCCTTACCAAACCATGCATGAGCCACCCTCGAAGTTCCGAGTTGAAAAATATTGTTCCTCTTTTCTTAAATCGCGCCAGTATCCATTGAAGCCGTCTGGACCATCCAGGTTGAACTTCTTTTTGTCGCTGAAGATTGTCTTAACATGTTAAAACAAATCAAGAATAATTTTACCGGTTTTAGAGCCATAGAGGAATATTAAATGTTCTGGAAAATAACATATAACCAAAGTTTACCAAATCCCACTGTCGATTCATGTGAGCTTTTGCAAAACTCAGTCGTTTTTCAACATGAGAAGCTGTAATGTTAGGAGCCTCAACCTTTTTAGCCCTTTTAATATGAGGGCTTTTCACCAAAACCTGACGAACTGTCTCCCGGGAAACCTTCAAATTCAAAGTTTGTTTCATTTGCATCAAGGATTTAGTCGAGTTAGAAGCTGTTCTAACTATCTCCCTTTTCTCGCAATCGGTTAGGTCTGATTTCCGTGGAGCTCTTTTGTTTTGTTTCCGTATCCTTCAGGGTTAGCGAGATAATTGCGCACAACTTGATGGGACCGGCAAATCCGCCGTCCGGTTTCCCTTATTGACACTTTTTCTTGGTGAAATGCCTTGATTATTCCCTTCTCTTTCTCCGTGAGCACTTTTCCCTTGGGCATTTTGATGCAGCAAAATGAAAACACGCGAATCTGCCAATGGTCTTATACAAAATGGACACGGTAAATCGCAAAAATAGTAGTTACTGCTTGGTGCGTTCACACACACACACGCATATTACCATGCATGGGATAGGTTTCACTCACACAAACATGTCATTGTACAAATTGAAGTGATGTATTTTCTTCCTGAGAGGTGGCAGTCAAAAATTATCTGGTCTTATAGAAAATGGACAGAGTGTATAAAACTATTTGGTCATTTGCGACTTTTCTCAATGCCAATTTACCGTTTAATGCATTTACTGGATGCAAAATAATGTTAGACTGCTCGATAAGATAACTTTATTGAGTACTACAGTGGCATTTTAAAACAGCATTTTAAGAGTCCATAAAGTAAAAATAAAACCTTGATAGAAGTAAAAGGAACTTTAGAAGACAATGTTTTAAGATCGTTTGAAAGAAGTTGTGAAGGTTCTTATAAACTTGACTAAAATTTTAAACCTTTTGGCACCTCTTACAGCCATAATTAATTCAAATTAATGTCTAGTTGCTTTCATAAAACTCTAATAAAACTTAATAAAGCTGGATGGTTTTGGCAATGTTATTTGGGTACCCATCATATATCATAAAATGTTCTGATGTTCTGTGAAATCTTTGTAGATTATTAACGGGTGGCAACTAAAATTTTGGAATTTCTTTCTCAAAAGACAAACATAGTTGAAGAAGATCTGAATTATTCAAATAAAAGATACATTGTCCATTGTTGAAAAAAAATTAGTGAACATTTGAAAACGGTCCGTAATCGGAAGTTCGGCGAAGCTTCCGTTTGATGTCGGAACAGGAGCGTTGTACGGCCTCCATGTCAACTTTGCGAATGCATCTCTTGATTCTACCAATCAACTGTTTGCAATTCGTGGCTCTCCAGTTATTTTTGTACACCAAAGAACTCAAAACCTCGAAGAAATCTTCGATTAGGCGACACTGAGGCAGATTTGTCGGGTTGTGGTTTTGGGTACAAATGGGATCGAATGGGTATTCAGGAACGATTGTGTTTTTATGGCGTAATGCGATGACGCTTTATCCGGCCAAAACACGTATTGTCCATCAGCATGATGTTTTTGTAGAAACGGGATCAAAATTTTCTTCAAACATTCGTTCTGGTACACATCTTGATTGATTGCCAAACCAGAGGGCTTGAACCATGGCTTAGAAATGCCTTTCTCGGAAATGGCAATGTACAGCATCACTTTCTGTTCAAACTTATGTTTAAACTTATATTTTATGTTCGGAGGTGTAGTAGAACTATCCGTTGAATAGTATCGATCGTTTCCGGGAATCTGCGTCTTCGAAAGAGGGAAGTAGCTTTCGTCGTCCAAAACAAAATTTTTTCCGGAATAATTTTTAATCAACCAACGGCATTGGGATTTCAGCGTTGAAATCTGTGCATCAGTATATTCCGGGGCTCGTGTCTTCTTTCGGCACTTTATTCCGACTCTTTTCAATGTTTTGCAGATGTACTGGTGAGAACAGTTGAACTTTTTTGCGGCATCCCGTTGGCTCAGTGAATCCTTGTTGTTGAAGGCACGAGAAAGAGAACGAAGTCCTTTTGCGTCCATAATTTTGGCTGGTCTTCCATTACCTTGCTTGCGAGCAGTTGTTGGGGATCTTAGGATATGGCAAACAGTTGAAGTCGCAACATTTTCGCTTTTAAAATGTTGTACCGTATACGTTTTGCCGAGATTTCTGTGCAGTTCGTAGAACTGTACAACGCGCTCGCAAAATACTTCTTGTTTCGACGGCATTTTGAGCAAAACTGAGCAAGCATAAACAAAACAGTAAATACTAGCAGAAAGAGGAGAGAAAGAGCTAACGCATGCACACTCTTATTTCTCTCTGAGCTCGTTTGTTGTTGAGCATAGAGGCCTCGAAAAAATTCCAAAATTTTAATTGCCACCCGTTAGAATATTGTCGTCAAAAATTCGAAAATGGTGATGCAAATCGGCTATAATGGCGTCCATTTGTGTATACCTGCAACCATCATCTTGCAGTCGTTCTCATATTTTAGTTATCATCAGTTAAACGCACTTTTGGGCACATTTTGTCTTTACTTTATAAAACGATGGATGCTTGGCGAATTCAGCTTTCAAGATCAACGAGTTTATGTAGCTTTTATGCTTAAAACACGCCTTGTTATATTTTCAATAGTAAAACAAAAAGAAGATATTTTTTATTAATTTGTATGCTATAAGCTTTATGCATCCATTTTACAACCATCAAATACGGATGAACTTACGTTTATAAAAACATGCTTTTTATTGAACGCTAGACCAACAAACCTTTTTCTTTATGCCTGCTGGAGTCACTTTTAACGAAAGTTTAAAATAATAATAACAGAAGAAACGAATCAATATCTATTGAGCTTTGAAAACGCGAGTTGGGAGCTCAAGTCAACCATTGTGGTGGCCATTAAAGAACTCCCAGTCATCCCATCTTAAGACACCTACATTCACTTAGTTATGTTACTGTGTATCCAACCACATCTAGGAAAAAAAAACAAAACTTCAACCCACGGTTGAATATCCGGTTCACCCAATTGGACTAAACGTTACTAATAGCACCCAATTTGTCCGTAAATCTAAATGTGTGAATCTGAATTGGGAACAATCGACTCGACACAAAACCATTTCCCGCAGAAACCTGCCTCGTGTTTTCCTTTTTCGGTCAACACCAATTGAAACAATCGTTGGAGTAGAATTTCGCAAAATACAGACACACTTATTTTTGACACCCTCCTCTACGAAAACAAGTGCCAATCCGAAACAGGTGACGACCGCGCACAACGTGCTGTAAATCGTCCGATGGCTATAAAATTACACATCTACACACATACACACACGCACACCCGTCGATCGAAGCTCAGTGAAACTGGTTGGCTTCCCTTAAACGGCCAGGCACTCGTCGTCGTCGTCGTCGTCGTCGTCGTGGATTTAATCACTTCGAAAAGCTTTCTTCCGGCTATCTATTCCGGCCGACGCTGATGGTGCTGCGGCTGGGGACGTGAAATTATTGAAACAAGCCATCAATAAGCTTGCCAAATCGACGCGCTCATACGCATCTGTGTGAGTCTCATGACTTGTTGGCCGGGATGTATTACGAAGAGGAAGTTAATCATGACTGCGCTTGTTCAGCTGGTTGTCGATACTCGAGAGATTTACTGGCGGCTGCTTGTGCCCATTCGGGGCCCCTCAGAAGTATGATGTAACTTTCTAATGTGTCAGTTTGAAGACTGCAACGACGAAAGGCGACGAACTCGGCGAATGGTCTACATTGTTCACCAAATCTGTCGGGGCAAGGCTGCAAGGTTGAATTATTTCCGGAGAGAATCGGTTTCCACGGTTGATTAGAAAATGCGGTGTCTTCTCTCAGATCCCTTCGCTAGCAATACAAAAATGAAAAACACAAAACAAAAATCAAAATCACGTTGTTATTGTGTGCCGTACCGGCCTTGTAAAGGTTTTCAATTACGCGCATTGCCGCCTACTTTTCTCTGCGATGAGTTTCAGTTTTTGCTTACACATGACCTAGAAGCACATGACGAAGGTTTTTAAAACCAATATCTCGCACTGAACGAATTCATAGGCATTTAACAGAAGTTACAAGGTGTAAGATTTAAAAGGGTTGAAACTGGGTCGTCGGCAACCATTCGCATTTGATGTACAGTCGCAAGAGAGAGACCCTTTATGCAACAAATACGGTTGGGTGTCCTACAGTTCACTAAATTGGGGGCGTGAACAAGCAAAAGCTTATGGGATTTCAAATGATTTTGAAATTTGACTATTTGAAATTACTTTTACGTCTGCATTAGTAGAACGATTGTTATTGGCTCCCATTTACTAGTAATAGTTTGCAAAAGTGTATCAGTTTTTTTTATTTATTTTATTTTAGAAAGTGAACGAGAAAGTGAACATATCTACAAAGAAAAACACTTAATTTTAAACGTCGTGTGTCCAACAAAAAAATCATCTCTAAGAGACTGACGGGGAACATTAGTACCCACGAAACAATAAGGACCATTACTATGAAAATATCCAACTGATTTATAATCTTTTAGCAGCTTTGGATTCACGTACTCCACCACTTTTTGAAATTATGACCGATCGACATTATTTGTCACCGAGAAATCCGGAAGTAGAAAGTGATTTGAATTTATTTGCGGCAATGTGGGTGTCGACATTCATGTAATCGTTCCAGAAGTAAATTTCTCATCGTTATCGGTACATCACAAGAATCTTGTTATCCACACTGTTAGAGCTCCGTGACCTAATGGAAACCTACTCAGAACTGGTCACTCCGAAGCCAAGTGATCGGGTGATTTTGACACCCATATTGCTAGGGCTCAATTCAAATTATATTTTGGTTATGAGAAACTTACCTGAAAGATTCCAATTCGGTTGAATATTTGCAAAGTAATGGTCATTTGAGTTTCATAGGCCTCACGTCCCTAGCTATTCCCTAAAAATTCCACAAAGTTTCAACATCATACTATTGAAACGCAGTAAAATATGAAGTTTTGAAATAGAAATACAAACATTTATACCCTGTTGGCCACACAACGGTTAGCAGAACCTTGAAATATTCTCCTTTAAATTACAAGACAAAGCAAGCCTAAATGTGGTAATAAAATAATAAAAATAAATCATAGTAGACTAGGCAAGACTCTAATAAATCATTGAAGAGTAAAGAAGCCTAAAGCATTTTCTTGAATTCAAAAGTGAGATATAATTCAAGTTTCCTCAAGATATTTTCAAGGAGTCAGAAACCCTCAGAAGTTGATGATATGGGAAATTTCGGAAGAGGTCTTGCTTTGCCAGAGCAACAGAAACAAACTGAAGGGAACCAAAACTCGGGACCACCTGTAAATCTTGATTGAGATGTTCATAATCCAGCTGAACATAAGGAGTGTATCGAAAAGTAGTTATAAACTTCCAAATAATAAAATAGGCATGAAAACATGGTTAAAATTAACATACTATTTCAGTTTACTATAGCTTAACATGTTTACAAAAGATCCAAACGGAAAAACTAGTCATCATGTTCATTTCTGTAGAATGCCCGTACCTTTGATTTGACACCTGCCATCAAATTCTGCACAGTGACCTTTGTGCACTTCCTGGATGCCGCTGCCCAATTTTTCTTAAAATCGGTCATGTTTTGGGACACTGTACCATCCTTCTTAAATATACGCTTGACTATTGCCCAATAGCGTTCGATCGGTCGCAACTGGGGACAGTTTGGTGGGTTGATGTCTTTTTCTACGAACTTGATGTTATTCTCCGTCAGCCACTGTAGAGTGGATTTGGCGTAATGTGCCGATGCCAAATCTGGCCAGAAGAGAGGAGGGGACTGGTGCTTTCTATACAATGGTAGCAACCTGTTCTTCAAACATTCCTTTTGATAAATCTCAGCATTTATAGTTCCTTTTGTATAGAAAATTGAAGAACGCAAGCCACATGTGCAAATAGCTTGCCAAATGAGCACCTTCTGACCGAATTTCTCCATCGCAACAGTCGTATCTGCGGTTGGCACACGTTCCCCAACAGATTTAGTATAAAACTGCGGCCCCGGTAGCGTTCTTGAATCTTCTTTAACGTATGTTTCGTCATCCATCAAAATGCACTAGTCGACATTGTCCAAAATGCAGCTGTACAGCTTTCGAGCCCTGGTTTTGGCACGAGACTTTTGTTCCGGAGTTTGTTTGGGCACTTTCTGCTTTTTGTACGTCTTCAAGTCATTCCTGCGCTTGATTCGTTGAATCATTCCGATGCTGGTCCTGAACTTCTTGGCTAGATCGCGAGTAGAGGCAGATTTGTTCCGTTGAATATAATCCACAACTTTTTGGTCCAAATCAGGGTTGCTGGAGCCGGGTTTCCGGCCACTTCTTGGTAAATCCTTGAGGGAGCACTCCTTACCAAACTTTTCCATGATGCGTTTTACACTTGCCGGGTGAACATTTACTCTTTTCGCAATCTGGTTGTAAGTAACACCCTTTTCGGTGCACCAAGTGTGCAGAATTTTCTTTTTAGTCTCAAATTCAATTCGCGACATTTTGAATACAACTTTATCAACGGAAATGAATGAACCGAATAATCATTTTTGACATGTAAACAAAGCAAATGGCGCTTACACGCTAAAAATATATACAGTAGTTTATGCGTAATAACGCATCGAATGTTTATAACTACTTTTCGATACACTCCTTATTTCTAGGAACGTCCGAGAACAAGAACGCATTGGAACAATTGATGGATCGTGGCTGTTCAAGTTGAATGAAATTTCTTTTTTGCTGCCGGACTATTTTGGATCCTACGAAGAAACGTTGAACATTTCACAAGTATTATGAACACATGAAGCAAGTTTTCAAGATAACTGACCACGTCATGAAACTGCCGGCTATGAAGCGATTAAAAGGAAATGCACAACTTTGGTTATTGGAATGGTTGGGGCCTCTCTTTGCTGATTCGGTAAAGGCGCAGCTACAAAGCAAAATCATGCTGGAAGTGGCAGGGTTCGATTCCTTATCTGGTCTAGAAATTTTTCGTTAAGGGAAATTTATCGAATCCCTGGGCATAGGATATGATTGTACTTGCCACACAATCACACTTATAAAAAAATGGCATCGAAAGCTCTCAATTGATAGCTGTAAAAGTGCATTTAGAAGACAAAGTTGTGAGCAAGTAATTAGCTAATTGTTTAAAGCAATAAGCTAAACATTCTAACTTGCAAGGACTTCAAGTGATAGGAAAAATCGTATTTAATAAGAACGAACAAATTGACAATGATCGTATTTTTATCATAAATCCAAGTAGAATCTACTAATCACAACTCCAAAACAAACCTGAACATTCGTTGTGATGTGAATACCAGAGCATGTGAATGTTTTATTTCAGTCCTCACAAAGCAGAAATGTATGTATGGAATGTCCCAAAACTTTACACGATTTACAATGTAATTCTGTATGTTTTGTGACGCTAAATTTATGAGCATGATATTGAACAGAAATCCATACATCATTTTAGAGCTTTGTGATCTGACGTAATTTTGTAGAAAAGACGGCTAAAGAACTGGTTTGTTTTTTCTCCTTGGAATTCCATGGATATATGTTGACAACAATTCCATAGAAAAAAGATATATGGTCTCTCAAAATTTCATAACAATCGTCACAAAAAATAACAATAGGCAAACAAAAAAAATAAAATATTCCCTCGTTTAATTACAAGCCAAAGGAAGCGTAAACAACGAACTTGTTTGCAATCTTTCATGCACCATGCAACAATGTTTGCAATTTTTCATACAATGGGTAGATTCAGGCGTTATCTGGATTAAATGTACATGAAATATCCCATTAATTCCTGCCAAATTTAGAATTCCTTGTATGTGATATGCAAATGAAAGGTAAAAAAATATGACTTTAAAAAAAAATTCAAAACATAAACCTAAATTGCGATATTGTTTAAGATGGGTTTTTCAGACCCACCCCCTCCCCCTTTGTAGTTCTTCATTCATACGTTTTTATTAAATTGTATGGAGCAAGTGTTCTGATCAATTCCCTCTTCCTCTGTCCCATCCAAATAAACCATGTGGCTTAAGGACGGTCCACAGTGTTTATGATTAACTGATTTGTCTATCAATTCAATAACTTCAGGCTTTTTGTGATTCCAGAATTATACCTCACCGGGTGTTGATGAATTATACTCAACTATTCAATTTTTTCTGCGATTGCAGTACTGCCTCAAATGGTACGTGTACATTTGTTTTTTTTTTTGCAGAATTGTGCCTAGTTTGGTACGGATTCGACATGTGTGATATGTTGTACGGATGTACATATGTTGTGTGATATGTTGTACGGATTTGTCATGTGTGATATGTTGTTGTGTATAAAGTCTACTAGGAAAATTAATGGAGGCCTATGTATTCATGTTGAATACAGCTCCTATATTTGTAAGAACAGCTACCTGACCTAGCATTATTTCTTAAGCTTAACTATTGCAGGCCGTCCAGAAATCCAGAAATCGACTTTTCAACAACCGTAGTTGGCTTAGCAAAAAAGCCTATCGTGCCAAGGGCTTTTGTTCAAATCTCATGCTTGATGATTTTATATTTTTGTATGAGGATATTTTTTTCCTTTTTCCTTTTTATGACTACCCAGGTAACCAATAAGCATTGGCAGTAAATAAACCCTAAATCTGAACAAGTATTATATTAGCATTTTATCAGCATCTTGAATGCTATCTGTTGTTAAGTTGGATTTCAAATGCTATTTAAATGCTTGTAGCCTGTAATAAGCTTTTCGAGAGCAAAATAGCATTTATGGAGCACAAACTTAGAAATTATGAATTTTACACGAGACGTTATTCATGTTTGTCGTGGGAAGTCGGTCGAAGTATATTGGGCCAAGGTTTATGGTGAGTTAAATGTTTGATAGACTGCCGTAGAGGCGCTTTAGAACTGCTATTGGTTTCCTGGATACTGAGTATAAAAATTGGTATAACGATATCCAGCAGGGTTTCTTCTCTGTCCGGCATGTCCCAAGGGCCCAATCTGAGTCCTCTACTATTTGTATTGTTTTTCAATAATGTCGTAAACCTTCTGGTATGCGGTGGGTTGCTCATTTACGCTGATGACTTGAAAATTTTTCCTGTCATCCAACGAGAAGCTGATTGCGGACCAGTGATGTCCATACCTCATTGTGGTAGAGAGAGATTTTAATTTTTCCTACCTCAACCCTTGGTAATATCCACTCAGGTGTTTGCATGAGAGTGTAAAAAATGACTTTTATTCACACTACACTCGATTGCTCTAGAGTGAGAAGAAAAACTCTCTAATTCACAGAAGCGAATCCAGATAAAGTCCCTGACGCGTGCGCCCCATTCGCACAAAGAGCACTGGCGCGTCCTCACACAAGTGTACGCGGCAGTGATCGCAGGCGAGAGCATGTGGGCGAAGACAGATGAGAGCACGTGAGAGCGCTCGTTTAAAAGAGAGATTGATTCACTCACTCCAAGCGATCCATCACAGGTGCACACTTTCAATTTGTCTGTTCACCACCGAATAAAAGAGTACTTTGTTTTGGCTAAGGTGAGTTATGGCTGTATCCTCTGTGATTGTACAAATCTCACGCGCCGGCGTAACATTAGCGTGAAATGCCAGCTCTGTTCCGGGCGGCATCAACGGCTTATTGACCTTTTTGCTACTTCGTGCAGCCACAAC
>JASCZW010015966.1:0-19560 GCA_034211315.2 Aedes japonicus
TATTGTTATAGGGATCACATAAGATGTCATAGTTTCCACTAGGGTCGCTCTAAGAATCAAAAATGTTTGTTCTAATACTAAATGAGCCGCACCTTACAAGGACCGAGGATTTCGTAGATATCACAACATGAGCAGCAACTAATGCCTTAAATAAGTTACCTGCATAGCCCCATCCAAACGATAATGTGACCCATTAACGTCGAGCTAGCAACGAGTAATTGGCATCCCACTATTACTTGCATCCAAAAATAACATTGTTAATAACAGCATTCTTTTATGCTATTTACTGATTTTGGGAATTTTGAGAATGATCAGTTAGCTCCTTGCCGAGCAATGCTTGGAAGTGGTTCCCCAGGTTGTTTTGTGACGGAGATGATCGCCAATCATTGGATGATTTCCGTGAGCCAGTGAACGTCAATGACGTTTATATAAGGTCCAGCCCAAGGTGACTATAACATGTCAGGTGGTCTCAATAGTGTATATGAGAATTTCTGCCATGTTCAAACGCATACTAGTACGATCCAAAGAAAGTAATATCAGACCTGGCATACTTTTTATTTATTTATTTATTTATTGTCGTCAATCATAAGTAGACCATATAATATATATTAAATATAATATAATATTATTCATTCTTGTATGTTCTGGTTTCTTATGGAGCTAAAATACTGTTTTAGTTTATGCCGAGACATTGTAAAGTCAATGATTTCGCAGTGTTTATTGTAAGAGGTCATCATGCGATTTATTGGTCCATTTGTTGCATAGTTTGTGCGACGATGGCTGATGGCGAATAGGTTACGATTTCGAAGTTGCCGAATAGGTGCATATATGTTTAATTTTGATAAAAGCTCTGGTGAGTCAATACGCTGCGAAACGATATCGTTTACAAATGAAACGCTTGCATACTCACGACGCTCTTTCAATGTTTGGATGTTTATAAGCATGCAACGCGCTTCATATGATGGAAGACGAAATGATGTCCAACCCAACCTACGAAGAGCATATAATAGAAATTGCTTTTGTACTGATTCTATTCTGTTTTCGTATGTGGTTAAATGAGGAGACCATACAATGCTGCAATATTCTAGAATAGACCTAACATAAGCTATGTATAGTGTTTTAATAGTGTATGGGTCCTGAAAATTATGACAAAAGCGCTTAATAAAGCCCAGCATGTTATTTGCCCTGTGAATAATTGTGTTGTAGTGGTCTATGAAATTAAGTTTGGAGTCTAAGATTATTCCTAAGTCCCTAACTCTTTCACATTTTTCTACTTTTTGATTACCTAGTGAAATTGATATGTTTGGTGTTATTTTTTTGCTAAATGATATTGAGTTGCATTTTTTTACATTCAGCTCTAATAGGCTTTTTTTACACCATGTGTAGAATATGTTTATTTCATTCTGGAATAAGTTGATGTCTTCCTTATTTCGTATTTCCAAATAAAGCTTCATGTCATCGGCATAGATTAGTACTTTAATATTTTTAAGAATAAAGGAAATGTCATTTACGTACAAAATAAAAAGAA
This sequence comes from Aedes japonicus, assembly GCA_034211315.2. NCBI lineage: Eukaryota > Metazoa > Arthropoda > Insecta > Diptera > Culicidae > Aedes > Aedes japonicus. The sequence continues at coordinate 1,529 of JASCZW010015966.1, forward strand.
GGGGTCCTAAATGAGAGCCTTGTGGGACACCAGAAGTGACTTGAATAGGATTTGATTTCTTTCCATTTAATTTTATTATTTGTTGGCGACTGGTTAAGTATGATTCAAGCCATTTCAAGAGTCCAGGTTCAATCCCATGTTTTTGTAGTTTGAAAAGTAGCATTGGTATGTCAATACGATCAAAAGCCTTGCTAAAGTCTGTATAGAGAGCTTCTACGTGGTTTCCATTATCCATTGCATTCAATGAATAGTCTATAAATTCAATTAAATTTGTCGAGGTGCCTTAAAAAAGCCGTGTTGCTTGTCAGTTATTTGATTTTTGATTTGGAGAAATAATTTTTCATTGACAATTGCCTCGAAAAGTTTAGGAATACAAGAGATAATGGCTATTCCACGATAATTACGTATGTCAGATTTTCGTCCAGATTTGAAAATAGGGACCAAAAATGAGCTTTTCCATATTGTTGGGAAAATTCCTGATTCCAGTGACATATTAAAGAGCCAAAACAATGGAGATGTGAGTTCCATTGCTAAACTCTTCATGAACACTGGAGGAATTCCGTCAGGTCCAGGACCTTTTGCGGCGTCCAAATTTTTTAATGCTTGGAAAATATCTTGCACATACAATTGGATGACGCCAATGCTCCCAGTAAATTCAGGGTAAAATGCAAAATATTCGTGATCGCGATCCTCTTCAGAAAATGTCGTATAGATTTCTTGAAAAAATGTTGCAAAAAGATTGCAATTTTTTTCCGAGTTATCACCGACACGTTCATCAAGGTACATTGTGGATGGAAAATTGTCAGATTTTAAATTGGTTTTTACGTAATTGAAGAAGTTCTTCGGGCATGACTTTATTTCAAGTTCAGTTTTTGTATTGTATTCTTCAAGCGCAATACCCATGGCTAGATTCAATTGGTCGCATATGTCCAGATAGTTCGCTAAATTTTCACTACTGTTGAATTTTTTGAAAATTTTGTGAGCTTTCTGCTTTCGATTTTTAAATTTTTGATTTGTCTGTTAAACCAGACTGGATCACTCGTATTTCGGTGACGTCGTTTTTTCTTCAAAGGTATTTCTTGCAAAATTATTTCCGATAAAATTTTATAAAAAATGTCTACAGCAGTTTCGACATTTCCTTCATTCTTGAAAATTTCCTGCCAGTTTACATTGTTTAGTTTGCTTCTGATATTCGCATAATTAGCTAGTCTGTATTCAAAGACTTCTTCATATTCAAAGTCGTTGGGTCTTTGATATTCATGTATAAATAAAGAATATTCGATTGCCGTGTGACGCATTTCATTTTTCCATAATGGGTTCAGCGATTCAGTCACACAGAAATCTTCTTGAATATTCGTGAGTAAGAAGTCCAAAAAACAATTTTCTTCATTTCTGATGTGGTTTACTTGATTAAGTCCAAGTTTTGCGATTTCGTCGAATATGAATTGCAAAGTAATATTCTCCCCAACGACTGGGAGTAAGATATTTTCATTTTCGGAGTCTAGAATGAAGTCAGCGTCGCGTTGATTAAAGTCCCCATAGATGTGAACTTTCACTTCAGGAGGAAGTTCAGATAAAATTTTTTCTGCACATTCGAAAAACTTTTCATATGTATTTTTATTAGCATTATATGGTGGAAAATACACAGAGGCAAATACGTGTGTTTCACCTGCTATATGAGATTTCACCCAAACATGCTCAAATTCATTAAATTTTGATGAGAGAATTATTTCTGAGTTGAATTTTGCAATTTTACTGAAGTTGTCTCCTTTACACCTCTGAAGTTGTCTCCTGTACACCTGCGCAATAGTGCCTGTGATGTCAAACTCGCAGTTCCATTTTAAACCAAACGAGAAATGGCGAGTTAAGGCCAAAACGTAATGTGGGCAAAAACGGCAAGTTTGACAGTTGTCGCAAATGACATCCATATTTCCAATTTTGAATGAAGTTGGATCTAATCAGTTTTCTATCCGACAAGCAGGTTTAGTCAGATTGGGCTATTCCGCTGCCGTCGCCGTTCCGCTTCTGTTATCACTGCGTTCGAGCCTTCAAGGAGGTGTTTCACACTGCCAGGTCTGTGTTCTATGCCATTGAGAAATGAAACGTCAGACTGCAGGGTTTGTTTACCAATATGAAATACGAAAACCGAACCATCTAAACAGGCATAAAACAGCTGAACCAACTAGAAAACCATAATCAAAGATAATAAAATTGATCACAAAACATAAAATCTCTACAAACCTTTATGATGATATTTCTTTATCGGATTATTCAATAACTGTTCTTTTAATGGTTATTCCTATGTAATCCGTGGAAGTAAAAAGTTGCACTTGCTATATGTTTGTCAACCAAACGTGTAACCCATACCGTTTATATTAATATATAACTTTTCACTCCTAGGCAAAAAAGGAATCAACAACTGTCATTATGTACGTGAATTTATGGAACAAATGTAAATGTTCAATTTAAAACGTTTGTTGAACTTATTGTTGAATTAAACTTACACATAAGGGAACGTCCATTAATTACGTCACGCAAAAATTGACTTTTTTATACCCCCCCTTGTCACGTTTTTTGTATGGACCTTCTAATTTTTTTGTATGGATCGTAACGTTTTCTCCCTTACTGCGTCACATAATTAATGGACCTTCCCTAAGCTTCTCATAGCACGCTTCCCTTCCAAAAAAGATTCTCGATGTTTTGAAGTGCAAAAATACGTTTTTTTTATGCAGCACATAGAGTATAATATCATACTCTGCTCCGCCTAATTCTATGTAATACTGACAATTATTGTAAGAATAAGCAAAAAGGTGTGGATCATATAGTAGTTCTAACATGAATAAAACCCGAATTAATCCATCGATGGTGAGACTGAACCCTTCTTACTATACACTTCACCAAATTGTACAAACTTTATTCGAAGTTCCATGAGACAGTACGTTCCAAAGTTACAGACCGAAAAGCGAAGCAGTTTCGCAGCGCTCCGAGAGCAGTCGGGCGAGCGCACACTGTTGCCAAATTCGGAAAAATGTTGATCCAAATTGTTTTGACACCGAAAACTACGTTTTTTTGCAATACTTGTTTTTGCTATAGATTTTCCATGAGTTATTCTCCATGTTATGAAGTTAAAAATTTAATGATTGTTCACCCTATTAGTGAGAAAAAAAATTGTATTCTATGTTTTGCATATAAAAATAAACTTTATTGGGCAAAGTTATAGCTAATTTAATATAAAGTAACTTACGCCTATCTATTGGTTTTAATGTAAATAACGGGAGTTTTCTATTGAACATTGTGCCTAAGCAAATCTAGACAAAATAGTCAAAAAGTCGAAAGTAACATTTGTAAACAATGACTTCACGAACCAAAAAGCACCAGAAATAGATGCAAGGAATTATTACCTTCCCGTTGGTAGTAGATGTTGATGTTAGCAGTCTGGCATTTCCATGAAATTTACGTTTTCAGTTATTGTTTGCAAATGTTACTTTCGACCTTTTGACAATTTTGTCCAGAAATATTCTTTAAACGACAAAACTTTGCTAGGAACGCACACATTCATTTCTCGAGACTATGACGCTGTTCCACGCCAATTTGTGCAAAAAGAAGAAAATGAATTTTTTGGTCATCCTAACTGTATAATATACAGTGTATATCCCCCTTAAATCCAGATGCAATCGTTCGTTTCTCGCTGCTCTTGGGCGCTTTAGCCAATATTCTTTGAACAACATGGCTTTGTCGTTGGTGTAGTCATTTGATTTGACCAAAAGATTTTTCACTCCCCCTGACAAGTGTGGTTCCTTTTTTATTATTATTTTTTTCAATGTTATGCGCTTGTTATGCGCAAATACAATATATTTTCTTAACTTTATTTTATTCCTCATAAAATACAAAAATTCCCATAGAATACGCTCCTGAAACCCTTTTTTCGAAATTCGAACTCCAAGTGCTTCATTTTATTGTTTTTCGAAGACGCCTTCTTCGCGCGCAGACCGATAATTAGAACTTTCAACGCGTTTTTCTCAAAACAGTATTTTCGGAGTTTATGCCGGTGATAACTCGAAAACTAATATTTCGATTAAGCTGAAACTTACAGGATTTCTTTATTATAGTATTACCTTCTATATGAATTAAAATTTGTTTATTTGCATTATTTTATTATTAATAATGGAAAAATTTGATAAAATGGCGGAAAAAATGTGGATTTTTTTCAAAAAAGTTACGCCAAAAGTGCAAATTTATTTTTTGACTTTTTTTTCAATTCATCTACTAACTGTAAATGTAATTAATGTATTTTTTTGGGTTAGAAGGTTTAAGATCAAAACTGCGACCAGGAGAGCCGGCTCAAGCAAAATACAACGACTTTTTCAACGCACTCTAACGGGCGCCATTTTGTTGAAAAAAAATATTTGTGTATAGTACATGGATACACTTATAATTGTTAAAAAGTTTCGATCGATTTGACTCCCCTTGAAATTTTTTTTATCAAAAATGAGTTTTTTTTTCGGTCTAACTGTATATCCCCCCTTAACAAAGATTGATTCATACGTTCATTTGAAAATAGTTTCGTCTGCAGAAACTTGCGGATTATTGTGATTTTTAACGTTAAAAAAATGCATTTTTTTAGTAAAAACCCAAGGGGTAGATCGGTCAGTACACGAAGATCGCAGCAAGCCGTGCCTTGAAAATGACGTGTTTTGCTTTTGCTGCGTTATTTTTGCGGAAATAAAGTTAAAAATTCCTGTTTTCAACTAAAGTAAATGGTGAAATTATAGTTTTTCAAGTAATTTGCGTAGGACGTTTTGAATGGAATCACTCTCTTAGTGCCCCGCTCCCGCATCCGGACGAACTTTCCAACAGCAGAAAAGGAACATAGGTGAGGTCGTTTTATATTATCATAAATATAAGATAAGACATAAGATGACCTCAGAATGTACGTGTAGGAACTGGCATTCTTGAAATGGGTCGTTGGATTTTCAATAGAGCTGTCTCCAGCTTTGGATCTCCAGGGCTAAAAATGTTTGCACATAGTGATTACACATAAATTACAGAAGAAATGCAGACAAGTTTCTTCCATAAAAGCACTGCCGGTCAGTGGGAGATTGATTGCAAACACACACACACACACAAGGGGTAGATCGGTCAGTACACTTTTCTGCTGTGCTGTTTTATTTTAGTGTGTTCACAAGCGTTACAATGCTCTGAGTGTTCCCGTAATGTGCCGAAGGTGCCGATGTGTTTATAGTTCAATTTTTATTTTTTTTGTGCCTGGCAACCAACTACGCGTGGTTGCTAGTTTCTTGTATCTTAAAGCTCAATTGTCAGAAGTGTGTATCAGTGTTCCACATATGTGGTATGAATTGAAAATCGATGTTCCGCTGTTATGTAACAAATTCGTCTAATGTGTAAAATATCGTGGCTGGTACACTGTTCTAAGCAACTTACCCTTATAAAAATCTCAATAGTTAACAAAATATAAGAGGTAACAATAGATTATTTCGAGAAAATTTGAGTGTTTTCATATGATAAGCAAAAACGGCCACGAGATGTTATATTTAAAAAAACTGAATTTAAGGGATGTTCTAAGAAAACTTCCCATATTTACATTAAAACCAACTGATAGGCGTATGAAGGCTTCGGCAAAGTTGTTTTAAATTAGCTATATAGGTAAACAAGGTTTTTCAAACAGCTATGAATATTAATGAAGTAAGGTAGTTTATTGTTACTAGAAAATGAGAAGAAAGATTAGTAATTTTAATTAAATTCAAATTTCAAAACTTCTTTAGTGTCGTGTTCTAATTCTAATTGTGATTTCGGTAATGTGATGAGTGATTGCTTTTATTGTTTTTTAATTTATTGATTGATTATATTTTGTATTGTTTGTTGTACGTAACCATTTAGGTGTGCTGTCTCAAAACTGTATGCAAGTTCTTTAGTTATGCTTTGTGGACTTAATGGTAATGTCTGTATTCTGTGTATCATGTGAATAAATCATGCTAATTTGTGTTGATATGAGTGATTGAAAGTATTAGTTATGGTGCGTTATGTATAAATCCGATTTCTGAAAATTTCAAATGATAGTTTAAATTGTTCTTTCATTACAAGCAAGTCCAGGTATGGTGATTTATATTCATTTTCAACTTCTTATGTGAATTCGAAGTTTTTGTGTGTATTATTTAAAGTTTTAAGAGTAAGAAGTTTTAAAGTTTTAAGGGTAATATATTTTTCTATAAAATGCTAAACGGTAGGTAGTTCATTTGGATATTGTTTTTGTTGTTCAAAATTTGCCATGAAAATTTCACTCATACAAGGGCAAACCCACCTTGGGGCACCTTTTAATTTTTTATAGGATTCTTTTTTGAGAGAAAAATTATTTTCTTCCTCGCAAACTTGTATGAGTTTTAAGTATGAGCGTTCTTTTTTCTTCCATGCCACGTCGTCATTTTGACTGATCGAAGTAGGCAGTGGCCTATGGTTGGACTTGTTTTCAATTTTCGCTGTCATTGGTTCCGTTAGTTTCAGGAAAAGTTTAGTGAAGTTAATAAGTGATGTAAACTGTTTAATCTAAAAAGCCCCTGTGCGTGGAGAAATGGATAGCGATAAAGCCGCATTCTTTAAAGAACTTTGTGTGTCGTTGCGTATGCTGCCGCTTTTGTGGGGTTACGCCACCCGGAGGAAGACAATCCAGTAGCTAGCACTTGGCAATGTTTTCCAGATCCAAGTGCAGTCTCATAGGAATTATTCACGCCTTGATTAGCGGCTGTGTTAACTAATGCTTAGTACTTTTGACAGTTGCACTTGTGGCATTAAATACGAAGGTAGCTTCTTAAAACGTACAAATCAGTTTCGTTGCAGAAAACAACGAATAGATTTGTTAGTTCCACCATCGATTTCGTGATGTAAACGAACAATTATTTTCAGTGTAGTCATACCTACATGACAAGCTCAAAACAGTTCAGGACCTATGGTTGGACATAAATCTTCTCAACTATCTCACTCGCAATAGTCTAGATTAGAATGGCTGGTTGCAATCAGCTATTCCCTTTTGCTCAGAGTGAATAATGGCTCTTAAACCAAGGCTCATCAGCCAGGATACAAGGTGGAAATACCTTTCTCTATCGCAAAGACGGCAGGACAAATGAAGTGACATTAACCAAATATTACAAATATGACACAAATATTAATAGCCAAATATAAACAAATATGGCACAAATATTAATGTTGCTAAGAAAAATACTGCTTATAGTATTTCCCAGGATGCTTTCAATTACTGGCTGTGTAAGTGTTGGAATGGAATGGAATGTCACGTCGTCGTTTTGAGTGAGTAAGCAATTTTCTAATACATTATACGTTAATACATTACACTCACACAGCCAGTAATTAAAAGCACTATAACTAGTATTTTTCTCAGAAACCTTTACTGGAATACTAGGATGAAAGATTTTACGTCAAAAGAAACTAAAATTTCATCTTCTTTCACATCTATGTCATTAACGAGTTCTGTAAAATGTTGATCGACTGGGAAATTGTTTTGGCATGTTTTTGAATTCAGTTACTAATCATTTAGCTATTTTATGGGTTGAGGATGCGACAGCCAGCTGAGGTGGTTTCACGCATTTCATTGCCAGGTTTGTGAATTGTTTCTGTTATAATTTTATCGTAATGTTGTTTGTCCATTGTAACTGTAGAATTAGTTTCGTTTAATGTCCAGTAATAAACTGGGGAATTTTTGAGTTGTTAAAGTATAAGTTATGTTTTAGTGTGCTGTTTGTTAGTTGTTGTGTGTTTTTTAAAATATTAGCTGTTTGTGTTCTTATTTCTTGGATTTGTGATGTGTGTGACGAGGTAGTATTAATTGCTGTTTCTAAGTCGATGATTATTTGAGTTTTGCAGGGTATGAATTTATTGCATAACTTAGTCCTTTGTTTTGTAAATTTAGCTATTCTGCTGAAAATTGTTTGGGAGAACGGTTCATAACTGGATCTGGTAAATTTTGGACTCCATTTTATTTCTTACATTTTGAAGTTTTGGATTCCTTAATTTTTTTTAAATTTCTTTTCAATTAATTTTCTTTTTCTCTCAGATTTGCAACGTTTGCCTACAGCTGCTTTTGTGAGAAACATTGAAAAGCTTTCTGGATATTGTTTAGCATATTTCAAATGTTTCAAATTAAGTTTACTGCATAATGACTTGATACTAGTACGCAGTAGATCTATCTCCACTCCATGTTTTTAATTATTCTGGGATTCATAGCTGTTTTTACCTTTTCCTTAGCTTTTTTTTAAATGAATTTTTGAAGCTCTCGAAACAGCATTGGAACATATTGATCCGGAGTACCACAAAAACTTGTCGAAAGTATGCCGCGTCGGCTGGAAGCAGTGTTGAAGGCTAAGGGGAGTCACACTAAGTATTGAAAGTTGAAGAACAAAGTCAAATGCAAAACCGTTTAATTAATAAATCAGGTGTATGATTTATTTTGTCCATTTTAAAACACCACCTTAGCAATAATTATTTAATATTGAGCAAGTCATGTACATTTGTCATGCCGGTACAATTTTGTCGTGTATAAAAATTTTCTCTATGCCGAGAAAAAGACTTATCCTTTTCCAATTAAATCAGCTGAGGTATCGAATGAACTAGAAAAAAATGTATGTCATGCATGATTTATTTTGTCCTGCACTGTACCTATAATTTCAATAGAAAAGTTCATTGGTGAGCTTGTTTCTTTCTGAGGAAGTTTTTATCTCCAGACAGTTCGCGAGACAAAACACAACGCTTATCGGTCTCATTAAAAATTAAAATCTTCTGGGACTAGGAATTGCTTGATGGCCGTATCAAATCGAAGGCGCACCTTCTGGTAACTCTAACCCCTGACTGAACGTGCTAGCTTGCCGGCGGGCTTATGCGGCCGCCCAAAGGGGCAACCAGGTATTAGGCTGGGATCGTTCGAAATGGCGAAACGGCGGCGGTGGTTTCGCTGCGAGAGGCTGCAAGAGCGCGCGGTTGGTCGCGCGCGCCTGAACCCGTGTATGCGTTTATTTCTGTGTGACTTTCTGTTTTATTGTGAAACACAGCAAAGTGTGACTCGCAGGGTATATTTAGTTGCAGCACTCAGCAGCACACATTTACATATATTACACACATGGATCATATAAATCTGGTTTGTCGTGGGGTCAACGTGGGCACTTTTCTGACTTTTTTTTTTTGCAGTTGTTGTGTTGTGTGTTTTGGATGCTTTTTGCCTTTTGGTCTTTCTCGTTCGTGAGGCGGTCGCGTCGGTGGGGCTCAGGGGAACAAGGCAGATCATTTCACAGTAGGATAGCACCAGGATAATATCACCGGATTTCATTAGTCTTGTACTGCTTTTATTACGTTATAATCTGTATAAACTCCGGTGTATGCGATACGGTTGCTGGGATTTAGCGGCTCTCCATCTTCCGTTGAAATGGAAGGGTTAATATTGCACCCTGTGGTAGTTTCGAGGCTGCGATGAGGTAAAAAGGGTTATACCGCCACCGTTCGCTTCGCTACTCCGCACACAACAGTGGATGCCAGTATGGCATGCCAAGCCACTTGTAATAGACTCCCCAGCAGTGGATTTATGCCAGTCGGTTATTAAGCAGATTGATGGTTTTGCAAATTAGCATTAACTGCACTCATAACTGTGTCAATAGAAAGCTCGCTGGCTGGATAGTCTGGTTAAGTATTACTTTGAAAGCGGGTGAAATTGTTTGGGATTTTAAGAATCATGAGCGCAGCAAATTTCTGACATTAAAATTAATCATTTAATATGGTTTCGTCCCGGTGGAGGATGTACCGTAATTTGTGTTGAACTGATTTGAATAGACACCGGGTTCTCAATATAAATGCCCAATGGATTTCGAGTTTTTAATTGGCTTTTACTAGGATTGAATTCTGAAAGGAAGACTCTTGAATTGTCGCTGATCAGCTCAATGTGAAAATTGTTGGTTTCATTAAGCTGATAGTGGAGTTTCTCTATTTTAGGCCAGCACATTTTCGGCTATAGTGCATGTAGTTTAACCTTCTTTAGTTGTTGAGGTCAATATGACCCGGAATGGATTTAAAAAATGCTATAACTTTCAAAAACAAGCATCTAGATGTTTGAATTTTTCTTGACTTTTCCTACGTTTCTGCATTGAAATGGGTTCAATGGGTTTTTGACATTTCTGAAGAGCTGTTAAAAAAACCAACGAATAAGGTGTTTCGTGTTATATAGACCCGGATTTTAAACTCACATGTGAAATACAATTTATGATCAAATTTTAAAGTTTTTGCAGTAAAAATGATAAGTTCCCAATTTTCAGTTTCTGGTGATTATTGCCCTTTTTGGCCCAATTGGCCACATGGAATCTGTGCCGGAAGAGGGCATGTTTTTGGACGGTTAATACATCATGATTTTTCATGAATAGTCTACTTCTAGCCTAAAAATGGACCAATGACCATGTTGGCCATTTCAGGACAATCCGGATGCCCCGGGGGAAGCTTTTAGGGAGGGAGGGACAAATGCGAATTTTTGACACGCCTTTCGACGGCGCAAACTTCATGATTATTGTTGAGTAGTCCACTTCTAACCTTGAAATGGATCAATGACAATATTGTCCATTCTGAAACAACCCGGATGCCCCGAAAGAACTCTTTAGGCCGGGAAAAAACGGATTTTCGCCGAAACACGCCTTTTGACGGCTCAAGCTTCATGATTTTTTATATGTAGTCTACTTCTAGCCTAGAAACCCAATGACTATATTGGCCATTCCGAGACGATCCCAATGCCCGGGGAACCGTTAAGTCTGTCTGTCTGTCTGTCTGTCTGTCTGTCTGTCTGTCTGTCTGTCTGTGTGTCTGTCTGTATGTCTGTCTGTCTGTCTGTCTGTCTGCCTGTCTGTCTGTCTGTCTGTCTGTCTGTCTGTCTGTCTGTCTGTCTGTCTGTCTGTCTGTCTGTCTGTCTGTCTGTCTGTCTGTCTGTCTGTCTGTCTGCCTGTCTGTCTGTCTGTCTGTCTGTCTGTCTGCCTGTCTGTCTGTCTGTCTGTCTGTCTGTCTTGTTTGTTTTTTGATTAACGAGTTAGTAATCTTTTGTATGAACTAGACCGGCCACCCGTTCGATAGTAGGCTATCAATCGAATTTGTTCATCGGGGGCCAGAGTGTTGGACTCGGACCAGAGAAAAAACATGTCTCCTACCGACTAAATTCCATCTCGAGCCTCCAGCACTATCTGTTGACATTCCTTCTTGAGGTTGGCATTTCCATTTGGCGCTCCGCTGCTGGTATTATTGTTCCTACCAACGAGTCAGCTCTGACCGTCTTCTTGACGTTAACGACGTTTCTCCACTCATAGCATTCGATATCCTCGGCCAGGGTGATGCAATTGGAGTCATCCCGGCGATAATGCATAATGCCTCCGTCGAAAAAGTTCTGTAAGCGCTTGCGATACGCATGGCCATGAGCCGGGACGTACTGTTCGGCTTCCTTATATTCCGCTGCATTTTTAATGCTGCAGCCCAGGCTGAGACTCCATACCTCAATATAGAGTTTGCCACACTTGCCAGAATACGCCTCCTGCTGCTCTTAGGCCCACCGACATTCGGCATGAATCTTGATATGGCGTAGACCACCCTCACTGCCTTGTCGCAGACGTAGGCTACATGGGCGTCGATCGTCAGCCATTACTTCTAGATGCTTCAGTGCACACTCTGACGAAATAGCATGCCCTCCAACGCTGATTTGGACATGCTGACCAGAACTACCTCCGTTTTATGATGGGCCAGCTCCAGTTTTGCTCCAGTCATCCATGTTTAGACGATATCGAACGTTCCAACCGTTAACATAAACATAAGGTACCTCTTCCAACGGGTCACTGGTTATCGTGAGGATGACATTATCCGCAAAGTCGACAATCTCAACACCTTTGGGCAGCTTCAGCGTTAGTACTCCATCGTACATCACGTTCCAGAGCGTTGGGCTGAGGATGGAACCTTGTGACATTCCGCCCCAACTCCGTTTCATATACCAGAGTTCTGTTCTGGAGCAGCTCACAAGTATCCTGCACGAATAGTCAGGGACTCGCATTCTGTGTAACGCTTTGATGATGGCCTCCCAGCAAGCGCTGTTGAAAGTGTTTTTCACGTCAATCGCAACGACGGCGCAGTACCGATTGCCGCGTCTCTTCTGTTTGGCTGTCCTTTCTGCGCTCTGAACGACTGTTTGGATTGCGTCCACCGTCGAGATTCCTTTTCGAAATCCGAACTGCCTTTTAGATAGACCACTCTCGCTATCCGTGCTCTTCGTCAACCTGTTAAGAACGATCCTTTCCAGAAGCTTGCCGAGGGTATCCAGCAGGTCCATACGATGCTGAATCCTCTGGCTGTTTTCCCGGTTTCGGCAGCAGCATCAACTTCTGGAATTTTCATCTGTCTGGAAAGCAACCTTCATCCAGACATTTCTCGAGCGCCGTTCTGAACATATCTGGAAACGCCATGATCGCGGTTTTCAATGCAACGATGGTTATTCCATCCGGATCGGGAGCTTTTCCCAACTTCAGACCATTGCAATTGCCCGTAGCTCTTCATTGTAGATCTGAATCTCTCTGGCACGTGCTACTGCTTCGTCTTATGATGTAGGTGGCCACTCCGTCGCGTAGTGCTGCTAGAAAAAACCGTCAACGATTACCTTTAATTTAATCAGGCAAATTTCACTTGGTGTTGCTGAACCTTTGATCTTCGCCATCACTATCCGATAAGCGTTGTCCCAGGGATCGGCATCAGCTTACGGCACAGCTGTTTGAAGCAGATCGATTTACTAGTCTTGATCTCCCGTTTGAAAGCTGCTCTAGCTGCACGAAACACAATCTTCCGTTCTTCTCTTTTCGCTTCAGTTTTTGACCTCTGGTAGCGTCTCCTGGCTCGGAGGCACGCAACACGGAGGGTACTTAGTGTCTCGTTCCACCAATATACAGGACGCCGCCGGTTCATGGGCTCCAATTTCCTCGGCATCGACGCATCGCACGTCCTCGCTAGCGTTTCTGTTAGCTCTCCAGCTTCCAGATACGAAGTTCCAATTTCTGCTCGAAGCGCTTCAATGAAGACGTTTTTGTCGAATTCCTTCGTTTTCCACTTCCACTCGCAAGATCTCGACCTTTCGACAGCGTAGGCGTTTGCCAACCTATACAATAGTGGATCGCCTGATGAGCGCTATGGGTGTACTCATCGCTGACCCTCCAATTCGTGTTTTCCAGCAGCGGCGGACTACAGAACGTAACGTCGATGATGGATTCCCGGCCATGTTTACGGAATGTACTGACAAGGCCCTCGTTGCACAGTCTAACGTTCAACTTTGACAGAGCCTCCAGTCGACCGTAAGCTTTGCGTTGGTCAGTCTGCTGCCCCATTCCACAGCCTAGGCGTTGAAATCTCCTCCGATGATAACCAGCTGTCGTCCGACCAAAGTGTCAGTCCAGCATCCAGCATCCGACTGTACTGTTCCTATGACAACCTCGGAGGCGCGTAACAGCTACATACGAAGATACCGTTAATTTTGGTGATCACGAAACCTTCGAATGAGCTCTCAACTACTTCTTGGATGGGGAATCTACCCATGACATGTATTGTCACCATACATGCACTGTCCGCCACCCAGTTACCGTTGCCGTACGGGATACGACAAGGCTCCGCAATAATTGCGACATCACACAGCGTTCCCGTTGTCGACTGCCACAACAGTTGCTGTGCAGTGTCGCAATGATTGAGGTTGACTTGCGTGAACTTCATCATTGTTGGGCTGCCTTTGCTTTTTAATACCTGGCATTTAAAGCAACCCGTCATGTAGTCAGTTCCATCTTCCGGTTTGCAGAGCATGCACATCGGTTGATTTGTACAGTCCCTAGCAACGTGGCCGCTTAGCGTACTTTACAATACCCGGCAAATTTTGGCAACAAGATTGAACAATTCTAGGCTTATTCTGGAATTTAAAAACAAAAACAAAAAGGATTTTAAAACCATTAGGTTTTCCACATGTTTTAAAAATCGAACCGCATTAAATAGCAACCATGGTAACATCTAGCGGGTACTGTCATGTGTCGAAATATTCACTTTACAGTCGTGTTGGATTTTTGTATAGGATAACCACCGAGTTTGTTCACAGTTTGTACTGAAAATGTACTTTTCCACCACGATCCTCTCACCCACACTGAAAATTAAATTTTAATTTTATTACGATATCGCAGGTAGGACTAACAAATCTATTCGTTGTATTCGTTGTACATAGATTTGTACTTTTCAAAAACCTACCTTCGTACTCAATGCCACACACGTAACTGTCTAAAATACGAAGCATTTATTGGCACAGAAAGAACATTCGTGCATTGTACGAAAACAATGTTAACTACTACGAATATTTTGTTATCAATAAAAAAGAAACTGGTGATTGACTGACAGATCTTCATGAAATTCATTTCGTGCACTGTACAAAGAGGTGTAATGACAGCATTTCACCAAATGACAAGCGTTAAAAATGTGTCATACAATTTACGAGACATTTGTTCTATGCACAAAGTCCATGTTTACGAAACGAGTGAAAACTAATTTACGAAAATAAATTATCAGTGCATATATATACAAAGCAACTCCGCAATAACACCGTTTTTCTCCCATAGAAACGGAAAAATTGTTTGAGGTAGTTCATCGAATCTCCCGGTCCACCTCTTAGCATCTTATTATAAGGTACTAGGTGGGCCTCCACAGATTGCCCGTCAATATGCAAAATTCGGATGACGTCTTTATTGAGTTATCTCAAATAATATTAATCCATCCAATGTATTAAAAAACATAGCGATTGATTGAGCGGATTTGAGATAATGGTATCATTGAGTATAGGATCAAGTCTCCTCCATTTGGTGCTAAACAATTGAGCCTGGACATCAATAGAAGCTTAAAGTTACCAGAAGGCACGAAATGCATCTACTTAATTTTACCAAACCTCTAAATTGCAATTTTAAATGGATTCGCACAGATTGTTCTTAAGAAGCTATAGGATTGATACAGTTGTAAAAATTGAAAGTTTACGAAAAAAAAGTGTACTTCGAGCATCGGCTGTGAAAGGTTGTGTCGATGCTTTATTACGCACTATTTTGTAATATGGCGCGTTTCGTATTGTTCCGGTTATCTATAATTCGGCGATGTGAGTAATTGAGTGAGCACAGAACAATAAACAACAAAAATGCTTCCTGGTGAGATGTGGGGTTCGCCGGGATAGTGGTTCGGTGGTGGGGATCACAATTAATTGTTATCCATAATTTTGGTTTGCCATACCATATCCTGGAGCAAGTAATCCACTATCCCATTTTGTGATTGGCTCCAATAGCACTATTTGTATGAATAGGTTCAAATCAGAAATAGGTATTAATATTAAAAAAATATAGGTGGGTTATATCTAGGATATAACCGCAAGTTTAACGTAGGATCGCGTTGGTGTTTCCCTTCTTATGAAATTTCCTTCCCTTATTTGACCTGCATTCGGGCTGCTATGTAATAACAGCTCATCTGGCAACAACAGAGTAGCAACCTCGGGTGGTCAATCATGTTCATTATCTTACTCATGCTCATAGCAACGGATAAAATCTTCGGATAGAATAAAACTACTGCTGTTTTGTCTCTTAAACTGAGATATGAGTCGTTTTGTCTCGCCCGTAAAATATCATATATTAGAAAAATTTCAGTCTTTACTATTTAAAAAAAAATCTCATGGACGTCCGCTTTTTGCACTTCTTTGCTACATCTTGTCACGAAATCGAGGCCACTTCGCGCTTTTTTATTGAGGCAAAAGGGCAATCTATCAAACATTATCACTAAATAATAAAAAAATGAAGCAAACACTAAAATTATAAAAATTGATTCAAAAGTTAGCGGGGATGGGGGAGCAACGGACCTCTCTGCCCCCTTCTGGCTACGCCTATGGTGAGTGGTATCATACAAATGAAACACAAATTTCTGCATAACTCGAGAACTGATCAAACAAATGTAACCAAATTTAGACTGTGAGGAGTTTTGAAGACAATGATTGTATGGGGGTTTGAGACCCCTCCCCCTCTGGAAGTGGGGGGCTCCCATCCAAATGAAACACATATTTCAACATGAGAAAATCCAAACGTGAGAATTATCCAGGTTACTAAAGCACTTAACGTGTATTTTCCGGGTAAGAAGAATGTTCTGACAGAAGTTTGAACCCCTGCTTAGTCAAGAAAAAAACTCCTTCGGAAAAACAACCATAAACGTACCAGTTCAATAAAATTTTCATTTATTAAGTGGCCAGCGTAGTAGCGCTCGCGCCGGGTTCAGCCAGTAAATATATAAAATGTTTATATCACGAGTAATTCATGATTTGGGCCTAAAAGCCATTCGTAAACAATAACTTTAAACGTTGATCTATCACGAATCACGAAAATCTTACTGTATCCAGCTACTTCATTTGGTAGAACTAACATTCATCTACCAGATACTCTTTTTATTTCACGAAAGTGATTTAAGATTCACGAGAAATCGACATTTGTCATTGTTTACAAATGGCTTTTAGGTCATTCACATGGATTACTCGAGATATCCTCTTATAAACAGAAAATCCAAACTTTGTTTGAAAAACAAACTTTTAATATTCAAAAAAAAATTAGAACGGCAATACACTCAACGGAAACGCGACGCGAGTACGGACACAACACTTATAGTTCTTACAAACGAAAAAGGACTTCAAAATTTACCTTTTTAATCGACCGGTTTCGAGCATGATGCAGCTCATCGACGGGGAGATGTCCAACTGATGACACAAAAGTAAAATTGCTTCGTACTTAGCACAGTACACGTCGAAGAGGTGGGAGGGGGGTTTGTTGGGTTGGATCTATTTGATTTGCCGTTTCGTCAAGTGGAAAAGAGACGAAGCTATAGGAGCTTTGTCCTCGTTCATCAGCGGCTGCTCAGCGGTGGCGATGTACATGGATTCCCAGGCATTCAGGTGGGAAACCTTTCTCACGCACTTTTTAATTTTCGCATGATCCCAATCTATTCTGTGATCTGATCCGGTAGAGTGTGCTGCTACACTTGACTCATTGGGCCTTTCGTTATCAACGGCGTTTCTATGTTCCCTCAAGCGGACTTTAAATTTTCGGCGGGTTTGACCAATGTACACCGCCGGGAAATTTTTACACGGGATTTCATAAATACCCGACATTTCGTCCTTCGGAACCTTATCTTTGAGGGCACATAGAATGTCTTTCAGCGTGTTGTTGCTTTTGTAGACCGCCTGAAAACCATGATCCTTCATAATGTTCTGAATGGCGTTAGTAACCTTAGGGTAGAACGGTAAACTAATCCTTTGGTTCTCGGATTTTTCTGGCTCAAGTGTAGTCGCGTCTTGTCGATGTTTTTTGCGTTCGTGTTTCCGGATGATTTTGTTGACAAATTCTTTATCATACCCATTCAGTTCAGCGGCCTCGTGGATTTTCGCCCTTTCAGCTTCGAACTCTTCCTTCTCCATTGGTATGCTAAAGAGCCGGTGTGCCATTGAGTGAAAAGCGGCTTGTTTTTGGGAAAAGTAATGGTTCGAATCAGAAGTGATGTAGCGGTCGGTGGATGTCGGTTTTCGGTAAATGCCAAACTTCAGGGTATGGTGATGAGGTACCAAGAGAGGACAGTAATGTTTACTATAATGAAAGATATGAAGAGAAAGTGTTGAAAGTTCCGTCAGTGTAGGTTGGAAATAGAATACAAGCATTGAAAATTGAGCGAAAGGGCATGGGTAAAATAGTACTCGAACCAAGGACGTTACCTTTGTTTAACATCCCACTGCGGGGTAGGTCGAGGCACGGTCGAATCCGTCACCTCAACAGGCAAAAGTAACTTGTTGGTACGCGCTAATGTACTACTGATAGCTCTGTTATAGTTTCTAGCGGTCGTTTGTATGCACTCTGTTTTGATGCGCACATGGGAAAGGAACTCTCGAATTCTTTCTTGCCGAATTCTTTCTTGCCATTCTT
>JASCZW010015967.1:0-19552 GCA_034211315.2 Aedes japonicus
AATACTTTTTCCTTCACTTCTGGGCTCTGATCGGTGGTCAACCGTTCCTCGAACCGCTTAATCACTCGCGACACCGTGGAATTCGCGATTCCCAACGTTTTAGCGATGGAACGATGCGAGAGATCCTTGTTCTCGTGATGAATGCGCAAGATTTTATCACGCACGAGCTGTTCTTTCGACTCCATTTCCGCAAGTTTTGATCACAGGACTTTAAAACTTGCAGGATGTAAATAATGCACTATGAACTAAATCCACCCAAATTTTCATTAAATTCTACCCAACGGTTAAAAAGTTAGAGCAATTTCATAGTGTGGCAATTTCATCGGGACACCCTATAATTAGTTCTCGGTTATGAAGAAATTTAAGTTTCATTTGTTTGAGAGGCCCTTCTTTTGGAGAAGGGAGGGATCTCGAGCCACCATAGAAACTTTTATTGCCTCCAGATAACCCCAGATGCCAAATTTGGTTCCATTTGCTTGAGCAGTTTTTGAGTTATGGAGAAACTTTTGTTTCATTTGTATGAGAGCCTCCCCTTTCAGAGAGAAGGGGTCTCAAACTACCATAGAAACATTTTTGCTTCCGAAAATTCATTCATGCTAGATTTGGTTTCACTTGCTTGATTAGTTCTTGAGTTATGCAGAAATATGCGTTTCATTTGTATGTGTGCTCCACCACTTCCAGAGTAGGGAGGGGTCTCTAATTATTTTATAAACCATCCCGGCACAAAAACTTCTTCATACAATTTTTTTCTTGATTATCGAGATTTTCAGCCATTTTCGTAACTTCTCCGGGGGTGAGATTTGAACTCGTGATTTTCGAGTGAGAGGTATGGATGTTAACCAATACGCCGGGGTCGCCCCCTCCTTACAAAATTTCACGCTGATCGGTTCAATAGTCTCCGAGTCTATAAGGATCAGACAGACAGGCAGAACACTCATTTTATATATAGTGGGAAAGTGTTCTTATGTTGGTCTATGGAACCAGAAGCTTGAAAATATCATATTCAATTCTCAAATTGCACCCTAACTGAGTCAAAAATATTAGTCATCACGCACTTGTTCCTAGCGAACATGAAGTAAACACAAATTTATTTATTTATTTATTTGTCGTCAATCATTTCGTAGACCTTGTTACATTTTGCTTAACTTCTAAGAGTTTTTAATTAACTAATGTCTAGTTAGCCTAACAAAAAAAAAAAGCTTTTTTAAGTGCATTTTTATTCATTGTGATATCAACCGTTTCGCTATACGTGTTGAAGCAGGACATCATTCTATTTAAGGGAGCATATTTGGCATAGTTCGTTCTTTGATTGTTAATAAAAAATAAATTTCTATTTCTTAGAGAGCGACTAGGAGCATAAAAATTTAAGTTTGCTAATATTTCTGGACTGTTTATTCGTTGCTCAATAACATCAGCTATGAAAGCTATCATAGCGAACTCTCTTCGCCTTTGAAGTCCTTCTAAATTAATCAACAAACATCGCGACTCATATGATGGTAATGGCAAACGTGTCCAACCTAATTTTCTTAGAGCAAACAACACAAATTGTCTCTGAACCGATTCTATACGATTTACAAACGTTTCTTGATATGGAGCCCAAGCAACGCTACAGTATTCTAGTATGGGCCTCACATATGCCACATAAAGTGTTTTTAATGTGTAAGGGTCGTTGAAATGCAAACTGTATCTTTAATAAACCCAAGCATGTTATTTGCTTTATAGATGATACTATTGTAGTGATCAGCAAAGGATAACTTAGAGTCAAGTATAACTCCTAGATCTCTAATTTGACGACATCTTTCAATTGCTATCTGACCCAGAGAGACTGTATTTTGTGTTATGGAATGCTTTCTCGTGAACGATATAGAGGTGCATTTTTTAGCGTTAAGTTCTAACAAGCATTTTTTACACCAGGTGTAAAAATTATTAATTTCTTGTTGAAAAATATCAAGATCATGTGGTTTTTGTATCTCCATAAACAGTTTCATGTCGTCTGCATATACTGAGACTTGAAGGACTTTCAAAATTTTTTTCTACATCATTAACAAATAAAACAAATAATAAGGGGCCAAGATGTGAACCTTGTGGCACTCCAGATGTAACATTTACTATTTTAGAGAGATTGCCGTTAAGTCGTACTCTTTGCGTTCTTGTTGTCAAGTATGACTCGATCCATTTCAGTAATCTTGGATTAAATCCTAACCTTGATAACTTAAAAATCAGCAGAAGGTATGTCTACTCTGTCAAAAGCTTTTACTAAAATCGGTATATAATGCTTCTACATAATTACCTTTATCCATTACGTTTAACGAAAATGTTAAGAAACTTATCAAGTTAGTAGATGTTGATCTCCTTTTACAAAACCATGTTGCTTATTAGTAATCAATGTTTTAGCTTGAGAAAAATTTTTGTCATTTATAATGGATTCAAATAGTTTAGGGATGCAAGATAGAATAGCAATCCCACGGTAATTTTTTATATCAGATTTTTACCACTTTTGAAAATCGGAATTAAAATGATTCTTCCAAATGGTAGGAAGAATACTGGACTTCAATGATAAATTAAAAAGCAAAAATAAAGGTTTAACTAATTCTTTCGAAAACGATTTGAGAAATAAAGGAGGTAAACCATCTGGTCCAGCACCCTTTGAGACATCCAATGTTTCAAGAGCATATAAGATTTCTTTATCGGATAAACTTAAAACTGAAATATCTTTCATTGGTTCAGGGAGGTACGAAAAATATTGATGATCACGCTCACTATCATTATGAGATGTATAGACGTCCTGAAAGAAATCAGCAAATAAGTCACAAATTTCATTAGAAGTATTACCACTTTTGTCACCTAGATGCATTTTTGATGGAAAGTTCTGAGATTTTCGTTTCTCTTTAACATGTTTGAAGAAGTATTTAGGTCCGATTTAATATTATTTTCTATTTTTGTGTTGTGTTCTTTGTATGCTTTTAATATTTCAAGATTTAGCTGATCACATATGGCCAGGTAGATTGAGAGGTTTTCATCACTTTTATTTCTTTTATACGCTTTATGTGCTTTCTGCTTCCTATTTTTAAGATTGATTACCTGTCTATTGAACCACTCTGGCGCTTTGTTATTGATTTTCTTCCTTCGCTTTTTGGGGACTGTTTGTTCTAGAATATCATACATTATTTCTGTAGAATGCATCCACTGATTTTTCTATGCCATGATTACGCGTTAAAATTTGCCAATCGACACAATTTAATTTATGTTTGATTACTGCATAGTTTGCATTGCTAAAATCATAGAATGAGTCGGTGAAATTGTTATCCATCTTTGGTTTTTTTTCGTGTATAAATACGGAGTACTCAATAGCAGTGTGAAATGCTTCATTTTTCCAAAGGGGCGAATATGACTCGGATACGCAAAAATCGTCCGACATGTTTGTAAATAACAAATCTAAGTAGCAGTTGTTTTTATTTTTCACGGTATTTACTTGATGTAGCCCCTAATTCAGCACTACTTTCAAACAGAGTATGAAGCGTTTCGTTGTCCCCTACAATTGGTATCAAGAAAGATTCATTTTCGTCATCAACAATAAAATTGGCTGTTCTTTGGTTAAAATCTCCGTATATGTGAACATTTGCTTCAGAATCAAATTTCGAAACAATATCACCAGCAATACTAAAAAATTTTTCATAGGACTCTTTCCTCGCGTGTTCTGGGGGAAATACACTGACGCTAAAATGTGAATTTGGCCTCCGATGAGAAATTTTACCCACACATGGTCAAACTCCTTACACTTGTATGATAAAATTTGTTCCGATTCATAGTTAACACTAACTGCTACTAAAAACGCCTCCACCGCATTTTTTTTGGGATAACAATTTATCGCGATCATCTCTAAAAACGTTAAACAGATTGCCAAAAACCTCTTCGTTATACATTCCGGAATCCTAACTCGTCTCAGTTCCTAAAATTACTGTAAAATTGCACGCAGCAACTTGTTTATAAATTTCGTTCACTTTAATTGCACTTTTCATTCTGTTAAAATTTTGACAATAAATTATTACTTCTTTGCTTTCATGTTTTTGAGGCTCGGTTATGTGTGGCACTATGTTAGTCGAAAAACTAAAACTATTGGAATTAATTATCTTTTCATCATAATCTAAATTAATGATAGTCGACAGATTAAAGTTACTTAAGCTATTTACCTCTCCTTGATTAAGAAAAGACGTCAAATTCAGCATATCATCTTCGGGTTCATCAATGTTATTGTCCTCCTCCAAGGGGTCCGTCAATTCAAGGGGAAACACGAATGCTTACATGTGCATGCCACGCAAGGTGCAGCCGAGAGGGCCCCGGGGCATTCCAATTGGTTAAATGTGCAGGAGCGGAAGGTGACGGAAAGGATGGTGCATCGCCGGCCGGGTACGGGTTTAGTATTTCACCTCTTTGAAAGTTGATTGTTCGATGGCTAGGTGGAGGTCTGGAGAAACGATCCTTTGCAGTAGCAAGAAGCTCGCGGTCGGGTGGAAGTTGGTTGTATTTGTTGTTGATGTTGGTATTGTTAGTAGTTGCAATGGTTGGTGGTTGCGTAGTTTTCATTATAGCTGTTGCAGTGGTTCCTATTGTCGTTGCGATCATATATACGATTGTGATGTGTGATGTTATTATTCGCCTGCTTTTTACGTTTCTTCGCTACTTCAGCCTGTTTTTGCTGTTTTTTTCGATACAATTTACGTTTGTCGTAATCTGTCCAGTCAGCTTTCCATACCTTTCTTGTCCCAAGAAGACGCCAGCCTGACTGAACAACTACCTGGATAGGGTTCATATTACTTAGCTCATATTCCAGTGAATCAATACTATCTGGAGAGCTACTGATAATTTTTTGACTCAATTGAGTTAATGTTAGCTGATAAAGATTTCAGCTCGTCCATTATTTCAATCCCTAACATTGGGTTGTTGCACATGGGAGAGCCAGATGCTATGTTTACGGCTATGCTGCTGACTTGAGTTATTTCGTCTTTAAAAGATTTTAATCCATTCGCCATATCTGACATCATCGCATGCATTTTCGTACATATGTTTTGATTGGTTTCTGCATCGCAATATTAAATAACGATGTCACATGGTTCTTGATAGTACTTGTGTTTATATTACCGCCACTGTTTGATGCCATCAGCTGTTTCTGTACATCAACGAGTAAAACTTCAAGGCGGTCCACCGCGTCGTGGATTATGGTTACATTATTTTGATGCACTGTAGAGCGGTGCATTACCTCGGTGTTTTTATTAATTTGATCAGCCAATTTTGCCTGCTGCTCTACAAGCACATTAAATTCAAAATTTGCCGTGATTAGAATTTGACACGAGCTGCAGCACGGGAGTACATAAGACGAAGTATCCACTTTTTTCTCCTTCTTCCGAAGCGAGCTTTTTTGTACGACTACACCTACGCAAGCGGCGTGAAATTTTCGGGAACATCCAACACATGACCACAAAACGGAATCGGTGGAAGAGTCCAAAGAGCAAACTTCACAGGTCATTTTAACTGAACGTATTTGCTAAAAACCACACGCGAGCAAACACGAAACGTATGCAAAATAATAAAATGTTTTAACAAACAAACCAAAGCCGCGTGGTCAGGAGCGAATTTAAAATGCGTCCACACTGATTGACGATCAATAATCAACGATCATGTTTGTGACCCTGAGGATTTTTTTGCAAATCTGTCCTTAAGAGTTACGGCCCGCAATATATACGCCCACATTTACGGAAAAGGTTAAGCAACTGATGAACAAAAATTATCTCCCAAAAGTTCGAAAAAAAATCTTGTAAATTCAGTGCACTTAGAAACTCAGGGAACTTATCAGAAGCTCGGTATACTTTTTAGATTTGACTTAGACTTTCCCGAGGTTTAGCTATTCTCCCTGATGTCAAAGGAACATACCATAAAATCAGGCAGCTTTCCAGAAAATCGGGAGCTTTCCAGAAACTAAGGTTCTTCCTATAAGTTCAGACAATCTTCCTGAAATTCAGATTGTTTCTAAGAAACTCAGGGAATTGTCCACAATTTCAAGGAGCTTACCACGAGTTCAGGCAAGTTTCAAAAAGCAAAGGGTTCTTCACAGTTCAGGTAGCTATCAGATCAGGGGCTTCCAAAGTTGAGAACTTATCAGATTATTTTGGGTATTTTTCAGAAGTTCATAGAATTACTCAATATGTTCAGGGAACTTCCCAAAATTCAAGGAACTTTCCAGAAAATTAGAGAACTTCCAATAAAGAACAGTTAAGGTATGCATGAAGCTTTTCAACAGTTTTCGGATCTTCCTAGAGGTTTAGTGAACTTCTCAGACTTTCATGAAACTTGCTAGACATATACAGAACTTTTAGAAGTTCAGCGAACATGTAGGAGTTCAAGAAACTTCCTTGAAGTTCAGGGTTTCTCATGAATTCAAAAACTTCTCAGAACTTCAGGAAATGCTCACGAAGATCATGGAACCCCCCCCCTCCCAAAGATCAGGAAACTTTCCAAAAGGTCAGCAAACATCTCAAACGTTCAGAGAACGTTCCAGACATTCAGAAAATTTCCCAGAAGTTCAGGGAATTACCAGAAACTCCAAAAAACTCCCGGATGCTCAGAAGATTCAGCAACTCAGGAAATTTCTAAGTAGCCCTGCGATTTTCCAAGAATTTCATAGAAAACGTCCCAGATAAACAGGAAACTTGATTTTTTTGAGCATCTCGAAAACGTTAGGGAAACATTCAAATGATTTTTCCATAAGATTATGGAGCTTCCTAGAACTTCAGGGATCTTTCCAGGTGATCGAGAAATTTTCCAATCGTTCCTAAAACATCCCAAAAGTTCAGGGTATGTTTAAGTTTTAAGAAGAACTTACAACTTCTTACTACTCGATAATTTTTCGAACCCAACCAAAACGAGAATAAAAGAAACCAACTACTTTTAATCAATTTCATAGAATTTCCACCTATTCACAATCTTGGAGATCATAAAAAGTTCTTGCCCAGTTTAACAACATACTTCGGTAATGCTAACTATTCCACAGAAATTCCACGCTTTCAAGATTTTTTTCAATTTCTCGTAGTTATTTAAATATGTTTGATATTCTGCTTTTTATCACATAATATGTAACGGCTGGAAGTTAAAACAACTTCTGGGAAGTGAAATCTGCTTTTCTAAGTTCGCGTCATTTCCACAAAGTTGTTCATATTCCATGGATGATCAGCAAACTTTTTGGAAGTTCATCCAAGTTTCCAGAAACGTTATAAATTTTTCAGGCAATTCAATGAACTTTCTCAAAGTTCCACCATTTCTCTTCTCGAAAGACATCGAGCAACTTCATGATTATCTGGAAACTTCAATTATTTTAATCAACTTCTGTCATGTTCATTATAGATCATTCTTCATAAATATTCCGAAGCTCATTATATATTAAATTTTTAAAGAGTGTTCAGTTTGAAACTTAGAAGCTTATATAAGTTCTGGAAATGATGCAAAATAGATCCGTATAATATATAATTTACAAACACCAGCGATGCAGCGATGTTTTTGCGTTTGGTCTAAATAAATAAATCCAAACCACGATTTGAACCACCGTTAAAGATGCCCTCAGAAGGGCTAGCTACACGGCTGTAACAGGTGAGGCCAGAAATGAACTTATCTTTCATGTTGTGGCGAATGTGTTTGACGTTTGGCGAATTGCGTTTGTAAGGGTGTTAACACATGGTGAAAGAAGAATTTGGGCAGCTGTGCTCAATGCCGTGTTCACGTTGCTTACCGGATTCCAGAGAAAAGAAAATAGTTTGGTCAAATTTTGACTAGAGCCAAGAAGGAGCTACCAAATTTGACAACATTTGTTGAAAATTGGCTCATCCTGTTGCACAAAACGGCGTATTTTAAATAAATGGAAAGTGGCTGGTGGTAAATCAAACAGGAAAGAGTTTGGGAGCTCAGAGATTTAGCTACGAGTTATTTAAAATTAACTCGTCTTAACAGTCGGGAAAATAAGGCAAAAATGCGGGAAAAATTCGGGAACAATGCGGGAATTTTTATGTTAATATTGTGTGGCCACCCTGAAACGGCCATGAAAAGAGCGAGAGTGGAATAAAAACTCGCAAGCTTTGGTTTTCAATGATTCTCTGTGTATGATTAAATTAGGAAAAAATCCTCTTTAGCTAAAGCAGAATGTTCTGACGAGATAGAACTCCAAGTTCGAAATGTTAGATCGACTTCTATTGAACAAAGATGCTGTAAATTCAACTTGGGCTTTATTGGATTCTACCCGCTTCTCGGCCTTTTCAATAAGGTTTCGATTGAAATTTCGTCAGAAATATCTGTTTCCTTACATAAAGTTTTGGAAATGTGGAGATTTACAACGCGGCGAACCAAGGTCTCGTGTACAAATAATGATGAAACGATTGTGCATTCCTGCAACGCTGTACCTTGTGAACAGATCTTTTCCAAAGTATAACAATACTAGGATTTTTTTTTTCAATACGGCAAATCTAACAATGAGAGACTCTCTTTTCTCTCGCTCTCTTTCATTTATAACAGCGCCATTATCAAACTTTTGAGGGATTCTTTAGTACAGATAGAAACACAACAGTGTCAGCTAGCATACCCTTTAAGAAGTAGAATGAAAAAGTAATCAAAGAGAGTCTTTCAATTTCAGATTTGCCCTAATGAAAAAACCCTAGCACTAGATGGTGCGAAACGTAAGAGGCTAATCGCGAAACATATTTCGTAAATTGTAATTATTGTTTAAAAAAACAAATCGAATATTTCAGCGATAAATACATTTTTATTCAAAAATCAATACGCTGATCTGAATTAGCTAAGTGCTACGAAAAGAGCACATGAACGGTTCTGAAGAACTAGCTATCTTCAATAAGCGGAACTGTTCGGAGCCGCTCGCTATAGTGAGTCATTTTGCCCACCTCTAGTACCAATAATATCGGATTTTGCTGCCACTGTTGTACCACGAAATAAAGTGGAGAATTTCAGCTGTCATGTAAGTGAAACGTTTCAGCGATCCGTAAAATAATTCAAAAACTACATTGAAAGTGAAGTGTCCGAAATTTAACGTTGACAAGCCTTAGACGGATTCACGGTTTTGTGCAAAAAAAATTCACGCACGTTTTATTCCTTGGATACCATTTTGAATACAAAGGTCAAATGTCAACAGAGGGTATGTTTTAAACGTTGAAACTATTGTTAGTTGTTTTGTTTTTGACTATATATTGGGAATTCGGAAAGTTGATGACACTGGCTAGGTTTTGCTGTGCGCAAACCTTAGATTGATATTTCCCAATGTTATCGCATTTTACGGGTGGAGACAAAATAGCGGGAATGGGAAGAATGGCGCGGGGAAAAAAACAACAATGAAGTACAGTTTAATATGGTTTATGTTATATAAAGGATTGACCTTAGTCTTCAAACTTAGCTCAATGAATATTAGCATATAAACCGTTGTTCACCGAGCGATGATAAAGGTTGTACGGAATCAAATTGCACCACTTTTAAATGGCTGTAACTTTTTACCCGTAGGGTATTTTCTATTGAAATTTTGAGATTAGTTCAATGTATATTTGTAATTTGAAAATCCGGATCTTTCTCATCGTGCCATCAGCAGCAAGCTGGGAATGGCACATTCTACGGTGTCTCGTGTTTTAAATCGGTACCACGAACGCTTGACCATCGATCGGAAAGAAAAAAGAGGCAAAAATGGATCTCCGTATAGTGTGAAGGATCACAAGCGGGTAGTTCAAGCTTTCAAGAGGAATCCCAACAGTTCAGTTCGAGATGTGGTGAAGAAACTGAATCTAACCAAAACTTTACGGCAGCCTATCAAGCAATAAAGTCGCCATAAATGCATCCACTGAAAGTTCGAAAATGTTACAGAGAGAAGGACTAACGTTTTAATCAACTTCTAATGTAGATATAACTCTATTATTGTGAATTATGTGTACATTTTTTTCTGCTTTTATTTTGGTGTCCAAAATTTAACGTGGACAGGTTTTAATGCAACCTGGTGATATGATGCTGCTGTGGGGTAGTTAAATATTTACGTTCGATAATCTCATTCCCGGTAATGAGAAAATGTCTTACTCTTTCTGAAAATCAAGTTTAAACTGGCAATACTGTTTCTCAGTAAGAACTCCAGTGGGGGGCATACACTTGGAGCAGTAGGCTGAAATGTGTCTAATTATTATTAAGTGCTTGAGAGCGGAGATTGAATGCTAATTGCATAGTAGGACGGGGTTGGCCGCTGGTGATAACATGCTTTGAATGCGAACAACGTGCTGGAGATGGTGACAAGATAATTCGCGAGTGCAACAAGCGAAATGTTCGAGCCACTTAGCTGCCATAATGTGTTTTTTAGATTGTGGAGCGATGAGACAAAACAAAGCCACCGTTTGATAGAACAAAAGATGGCTCAGTTCAAGTTCAACTAAGCGACTAAATGGAGTTTGCTGTCGAGGCGAAGCATTTTACGGATGTCATTCTGCTCATTTGTTTAATCATATGCTCGAATGACGTGGTTTATCTTGAAACAATCGATGAGCTGTTGAAGGTTTCGCATTTTAGGAATATTAAATACTTGAACAATCAATTGATATTCTGAAATTCGAAGAAGGATAAAAACTTCATAATCACGATGTTGTCAAGGCAACGAAAGAGGTGACTGCACGATCTGTTGCTTAAAATATCACCGAAGGAATGATTGCGAATCACGATCAGTAAAACAATAATTCCGTGCCATATTGTTGCTCAAAACTTGATTGACCCGTTTCCGAAAATCGCTTGGTTATGAGCGTTTGCCATAAACACAAGTTGTTTACAACTTACTAGAGTATCATCATACTTACGCAAGGTCCCGAATTCGACGGTTTGTTGAGGTTTGTGGGATCGTACTGGGATGACGTACTCCCAAGACACATTTTAAATCCAATAACCTGTGGTGTTAAATTAGTATAATGGTAAAAACACACGTCTTTAACACAATTGATTCACATTACCTGAACGATAAAACGTAAATAAAACATTGTAAGCGCCGGCAGGTAAAAGCTTGGCTCATTTCATGCTCCGTTTGTGCTTGAATATCAACAAACAACTGGTGCATTTTTCCACGCAGCGCCAACGCTAAGGGTGTATGAAGGTTTCGGCAGCTAGGCAGCTCATGGAGTTAAAATAAATTGATACAATGTAAGGGTTCCAGTTGGATTCCCCTGCGAGGTGAATCGAACTCTGAGCCGGATTTGGATCGAACTCGAGTGTGTTTTTGTGTAGCAGAATCATCATAAAACAGTTAAATTTAGTTCCGGCTGCTCGTTAAGATAAAAGTTATACAGCATTCTTTCATGGGCAATTGCCTACACTTCCTTGATGGTTAATATGTATGAGGGTAGTTTGAAAACAGCCAATATTGAAAGTAAAACAGATTGGGAATCATTCTTGAGCGTTTTTGGTTCAATCCTATTTTACAGAACTAATTTCTTTACTGGGACTGAGGAATTTGGTCTGAGCCAGCCGTCTATGGTTTTTAACTGGTTAAAAATTCCATGAAGAAAACGACCATTTCCTGATTTCAGATCATCGACAGCCTGCGAAGGTGGTTTTATTGAAAAAGAAGAGAAGATTTTTTTTCCATTATCAATTTAAAAATTGCTTTAAAAAGAGGCACACCAACCATCTAGAAAAGACGGTTTAGTTTTCACTGATGTTTGATTAGCAAATGATCACATGAGTGGAATAAAATAAATCGATACATCGATGTTACTCTTGACATTAAAAAAATTAACAATAATTGATGATTTTTCATGGGTTTACCTTCACCCGCACTGCCGAAACTACCCAGGCAACATCAATCATAGTAACCCATGAGTCAGCAGACAAAATTTGACAGCTCTACCAGTCGAACTCTAACCGTGATGACAATGAAGCAACTCCGTTCAAAAGTGTGAGCGTTCAAAGAACGGCACCCCTCCGACATCGTGCGGCACATTGTGGACGCCGGATACGATCGTTTCGGCATCTTCAATATCTTGGCACTATCAGACCATCGAAAGAAAACTCGGTTCCGGACGGCCGACGACCCTGAGCGACAAGAAGCTCCAAAGGATGCTGAAGAGGAGGACCGAGGGAAAAGTGGCTGTATCGCTGCGTGCGCTTGGCCGGGAGGTCGGTTCAACCGGCCAAATAATGAAAAAGTACCTGGCGAACATGAACAGTCGCGTCCACTGGTTTCGGGGCTGCAGGCAATGAAGCAGCGGCAGCGGCTGAATAAGATGGTCAACTCGATTTCCCCGGCGAATCGCGGTGGTGATGGATGACGAGACCTATCTCACCCTGGTTGGCAACGACTGGCAGGGCACTTCGTATTTTACTTCCCCCAAAAAGGAAGTGAGCTCCGAGGTGAAGGTTATTTCACACACCAAGTTCACCAAGAAGGTGCTGCTGGGGCTGATAATCAGCGAGAAGGGGATGTCAAAGCCACTTTTCTTTCGCTCCGGACTGGCCGTGACCGGGAAAATTTATAGTTCGAAATGCCTGCCGGAAGTTGCGTCGTTCATCAAGGGCGAAGACGCGGTGTTCTGGCCGGATCTGGCGTCGGCCCACTTCTCGAAGCGATCGTTGGAGGAGATGAAGCGGCTGAATATCGATGTGGTACCCAAGTTGGCGCACCCGCTCATCGTCCACCAGTTGCGTCCCATCGAGAATTTCTAGGCCAATCTGAGGCATAAGATCTACTTCAACAATTTTGTCACAAAAACTGAGGAGGAATTGAAAAATAAAACGAAGAATGAACTCAAAAACATCCCTACACGCATGTTTTCGTCCACCATGGCGAATGTTCCGGTTAACTGCTGGAAGGCCGCTCGTAAAGGCGTAGAATTATTTTTCAAGTAAGTTTAAATAATTACCGTCCATGGGAAATTTATCAAAAGCAATTACCTGTCTTAGCTTTTTTTATCATCATCCGAAAAAGTCCATTTTTTTATGCAAACGTTACTAAGAAATATTCAACAAGTTTCGCCTGAACTTTTCGTTAAGTTTCAATATTTATTCCGGACCCGATGCCTTCCGACCAATCCCGCTCACCAGCTGCATGGCGAAGCTGTGTGAGCAAATCATCAACCGTCGACTGGTTGTCAACCTACAATCAAGTGGACGTCTTGACAAAAGCCAACACGCGTTTCGAGCAGGACGAGGTACCGAAAGCTACTTTGCAGAGCTGGAGAGATCTCTGTTGAAGACTTGGCGGGTACGTGGTCGCATGTTAAACATGTTGCGGAGCTTTATCTCGAAACGGACATTCCAAGTGTCTGTAGGAGCCCACATGTCTGGTGAACACGAGCTGGAAAATGGTGTGCCACAGGGTTCTGTCCTATCCGTGACGTTGTTTCTAATCGCGATGCAACCCATCTTTCGGGTAGAACCGAGCGAAGCCAATACATTCGTGTACGCGGACGACATCCTGGTAAAGGGTGATACGGTCAAAATTTGGTCAAGGGAAAACGCGTGTAAATCGGTGAAATCGTTTATTTAAAAAATCAAATTAAATTTCTTTTTCAAGTTCAATTAGTATAAAATTCAGGAAAAATATTCAGTTAGGCTTTCGCTTTTCCAAATCCGAATTGCCAGGCCTTACGCTTGACCCCTGCCATCAGATTTTGTACAGCCACCTTGTCCACCTTCTTCGCCGCGGAAAGCCAGTTTGCCTTGAACTGCTGCTCGTCCTTAGCAGTTTTTTTGGTCTTCTTTAGGTTCCGCTTGACAATAGCCCAGTATTTCTCAATTGGGCGGAGCTCTGGCGTGTTGGGAGGGTTCTTGTCCTTGGGAACCACCTGCATGTTGTTGGCGGCGTACCACTCCATGGCCTTTTTACCGTAATGGCAAGATGCCAAATCCGGCCAAAACAGTACGGAACAACCGCGTTTCTTCAGGAAAGGCAGCAGACGTTTATTCAAACACTCTTTCACGTAAATTTCTTCGTTGACAGTCACGGAAGCTATGAAAATGCTGCTTTTCATGCCACAGGTACAGATGGCTTGCCAAACCAGATATTTCTTTGCGAACTTTGACAGTTTCGTGTGCTTGAAAATATCTGCTACCTTTCCCCTTCGTTTTGCCGTATAAAACTCCTGTCCCGGAAGCTGCTTGTAGTCGGCTTTGACGTAGGTTTCGTCGTCCATTACCACGCAGTCAAACTTTGTCAGCATCGTCGTGTACAGCCTCCGGGATCGCGCTTTGGCCGTCGTATTTTGTTTATCATCGCGATTTGGAGTCACTACCTTCTTGTAAGTCGATAGTCCGGCTCGTTTTTTGGCTCGATGCACGGTTGTAGACGATACACCCAGCTTATTTGCGGCATC
Organism: Aedes japonicus; assembly: GCA_034211315.2. Lineage (NCBI taxonomy): Eukaryota > Metazoa > Arthropoda > Insecta > Diptera > Culicidae > Aedes > Aedes japonicus. The sequence continues at coordinate 14,376 of JASCZW010015967.1, forward strand.
TCGGAGAGATAGGTTAGGGTTTCGCTTGAAACTACCGGCAACTCTCTTTGTCGTCTCAGCGGCTTCCGGTTTTCGATTTCCCCCCGATCCAGACTTCCTGGCTGTCGACAAACGTTCCCCAAACACTTTAATTACATTTGTAACGGTTGATTTGGCAACTTTTAGCGATTTTGCCAACTTTGCGTGCGAGTAGCTCGGATTTTCGCGATGCGCGAGCAAAATTTTGATACGCTGCTCTTCTTGCTTGGACGGCATTTTGACAACTGAAGAGTGAATTCCAAAATCAAAATAGGAGCAACATTCTACACACACACACCTTCAAAATGAGGGGTGTTCAGGTTTTTTAAATGTAAAATTGAAAGAAATACGTCAAATTGATTTTGACCAAATTTTGACCGTATCGCCCTTTATAAGGAGCAAAAAGTGAGGGTCTCCATCGCAAGCTGCAGACCACCGTCAAGGCCGTGGACAAATTGGCGAAGAGCTTTGGAATCGCTTTCTCAGCAACGAAGTCGCACATCTTCCATTGTAGTCCGAATGCACGTCGGGAACCTGCACGTGACATAACCATCGAGCGAATCGCCGTTCCAAGGACCAACCGTCTGAGGGTTCTGGGTGTTACCCTGGATCAAACCCTTCCGTCAAACCACACTTTCAGATGGTGAAGAAATCGTGTGAGTCTGGATTGCAGATTTTAAAGATGATCGGTGCCAAGTTTCCGCGTGGCAATCGGACATCGTTGTAGCAGGTGGAATCGGTCATAATAACCGCAAAGCTGACCTACGGTATAGGCTTGGCAAGCCGAGGAGGGCCAGCAACTTTGCAGACTCTTGCTCCTCCATACAATTCAATGCCTCCGGAGCTTTCGTGACCAGTCCGACACTCTCAATCATGGCAGAAGCGGAAATTCTACCGTTCAAACTGCTTGCAGTACAGTCTATAGTGCGGACTGCCATCCGAACAGCTGTGAAGAATCGTGGCAACATCACCCTTCCGTTGATTCAACGAGCCTCGAACCGCCTCGAAGAATAGACAGGTACAGCACTCTCCGCTGTCGGTCAACTGTCAGACAGAGTGATCGTGTGTGGACGCGAAAGACAGATTGTTGACGTGATCGACGAGCCAGTGACCATCAGGAGAAAGTCCACCCAATAGTGCAACATTAGCTGAACACCCGTTTCCATCGATCGACTGTCGTCACACGATGGTTCTAAGGGAAGATACGATGGGGCCGCATTCTTCAACAGCTGAAATTGCTGGCCCTACCCTACAGTCTTCCAAAAGCATGCAGTGTCTTCTCTGTGGAGGCTTACGCCATAAAGATGGTTGTCACGATCCCGAACCAGAATAACGAGTTGGTTATTCTGTCGGTTTCGTCTAGCTGCCTACTGGCATTGTAGATGGGGAAATTCCGACACCCGTGGATACAAGAAGTGCAAGAAATAGCGCGGAACAAACCTATTCGATTCTGCTGGATTCCTGGACAAGCCGGGATCACTGGCAATTCCGAAGCCAATCGACTAGCCAATGAAGCCAGGATGGAAAAGGCCATCGGTGTACAAATTTCAGGGGAAGATGCTCTGAGAAAAGTTGAGGGAAGTAAAGAAACACTTACACGTTTAAGGATCGGACACACGCGTCTAACACAAATATTTCTGTTGAAGAAGGAGCCACCGCCCAATTGTGAATGTTGCGGCACGATGATGGTTGTCCTGCATTTAACTCTCGAATGAAACCAGAAATATGTAACCGAAAGGCAGAAAAATAACCTATGGGACAAGCCTATGTGACGCGCTGGGAAATACAAAGGAGCAAAAAACACGAATGCTGAACTTTCTATGGGAAACAAGACTGTTTTCCAAACTGTAGCGAAACCAGAAAATGGAAGAAGAAAACGAGAAAAAAGTGTAATTTGTCCGATGCTAAGTCGGATGGACAGACAGAAGTCAATGAAGAAAAACTGGAGAAATGTAGCGAAAGAGGAAACAATGATGAAAACAAGTGCGGAAGAATACAAACTGAAGATGAACCCCTAGCCCTAGCAGGAGACGAAGAAGAGAAGCGTAACAAAAGGAGCGGAAAACCAAAGCGCATGCCGAAATAAAATGAAAAGCAGATGAAATTGAAGCAAGCATAACGGAAGAAGCAAAGCAATGGAAAGAAGCAAACAAAAAAAGTGAAATCGAATAAAACAACGTGACTGAGAGAAAAGTAACACAGTCGAAGAAGAAGGAAGGCGAAGCGGACAAAGTGTACAAATAGAAGTCGAAGAAGAGCAGAAGCACATGAAGAAACAGAAGGAAAAATTGGAAGAAGATCAGTAAAAGAAGAAAAACGGGAAGGAGAAAAGTCAAAAAAGAAGGAAAAAATAACAGAGATAAGAAACGTAGAATAATCGGAAGAAGCAGGAAAATTTGAAACAAACCAACGGAGCAACAAAAGGAGAAGTAGAAAAGTTTAAGAATGAGAATTTAGAAGGACGAAATTAAGTGGAATAGGAAAATAATTATGGGTTGTTGGGTTCTCCCTTAGCTCAGCCAGTGAAGGCGCAGCTACAAAGCAACACCATGCTGGAGGTGGCTGGCTTCGATTCCCGGTCTGGTCTAGGAATTTTTCGTTAGGGAAAATTTCTCGACTCCCTGAGCATAGGGTATGATTGTACTTGCCACACATTCATACTAAGGCAAAAATGGTACCTGGCATCGAAAACTCTAAATTAATAACTGTGGAAGTGCATTTAAAACACTAAGTTGAGAGCAAGCAATAAGCTTGAAACGCTAACAAAGAAGAAGATGCTACAAGCTTCAACATTTGTGGTATCTTTGCCAGACCTCATATTGATATCAACCGCGCCATGCTTGATCTAATCGCAGGCATGGTAAAATCAAACGCATTTATAGTCAGGGGAAAATGGTTGGTGTTTGCGCTTAATTTAACCCTCAAAATAGTAGATTCTACTGCGTTTTTTTTTTGCGTCTAGAAATCAACCGCTGAATTTTCGGTGGAATTGGTCTCTCGAAGTTTCGTTTCTTGCAAATAGACCAAAACAGTTCGAATAGTCATGCCTGAGACAAATTTCAGAGATTTTATGAACTTGGGATACATCCCAAGCAACATTTTTTGTTATGATGAACTTAAAAGTATTGTTCAATAACAAATACAAGTAATGAATGTATGTTTGTACCAAATGATTCAATACTTTAAACGACATCAAAAGCGCAAAAAATTAAACCTAATAATACATAACCTACACAAATATGTCTCCCGACACACTAGTATATCATCGTCAAGCATGGGATTCCAACACTTATCTCGTGATAGGTTTGAACCTTCTTTGCTACGAGGACTCCGATTGAAAAGTGTCTCTTATTAATTATGATATTCTACTAATTGGCAGTGTAATCACAATCCTGTACAACAAATCCGTCAAAACGTTAAAAAATAAATTGGATGGTGTAATGTACTTTCAAAACGGTTCGACCAGCCGGAATCATGGCTGATTTTTTTTTCTGTATGGAAATACAGGAAAATAATTTGTATTTTATGTTTAAAAAAAATTGCTTAATTTACATGCATTTTTATTTAACCCAATTTTCATCCTTACACCCTTTAATAGCATAGAATAGCATAGCATAGCATTTTCCGACCATACATAAGCCTGAGTTGGTTGTTGTAGAGTCGATGGAAGCGCCAGAAGAGCTGCCTTGATTATGAGAGGCTTTTCATCCATCGATCTCTTTGCTCAACACCTGGCCAGGTCCTTATGATCAGCAAGGGATGGGAGGGAAGTGTTGATTAGATATCTACTTAAGGCAATGCTGAGAGCTCATGCAACCTTCATAGACATCAGGAGTTGTAAATTGGATGGGATTGTGCGGGAGGCTTTCTTGGTGAGAAAGCATAGGTATATTTGTCGTTGGGAGGTGACAAAGCTTAGAAAGTTAATGCACTTCTTTTGTTGTCCGATTTTCTAGGCTGAAACACAGACGTTTCTTACTTGTATCCAGGGTCCAATGCTAAGGGTGTAGAGCCTTTTCTTACGTTAGAGCTTGTCTGTCGATTGGGACATGAGCACTAAATCTTGTCCTAGCCTTTAATGGCTTATGGTTATAGCGCCATTACTCGGTTTCTGAAAAGAGAAGGAAAACGCGCCGTAACAAAGTAATTCTTTTCTTTCTCTTTCTCTCTTTTTCTCTCTCTTTCTCTCTGTCTCTTTCTCTCTCTCATCTATACTACACGGCGGGACAATTTAACTTAATTTAAGAGGCCACTTTACTCAGTCGCATGGGAACTGCGACTCAGTTTCGTGAAAATTGGAGTTACTCAGTCTACGAGTGACTCCACTCTTCACGAAACTGAGTCGTAGTTCCCATGGGACTGAGTAAAGTTGCCTTCAAGTTATCCCTCGAAGAAACAACCCAAGTAACCACAAGCATTATATTATTGCACTTATTCAACCCAAAATCAACATCGATAATGCGGGATCGCATCAATTCAACAGTTATCAAGTAATAAAGCGTTAAATAAGCTTGAAAAAGTAGTGATTCATTACCAATACAATAATGCTACTCTAGCCATGTCTTATGGCATTACAAAAGATATAGCATTAGTTCGATCTTAGTGGGGTCCTTTTAAGCTTTAATCCCACCTCAATGATGCTCTAGACGTAATTAGACCTGTGCGCCGATCTACTTTGAATCGGCGCACAAAACAAAAAGCCGTTCACGAAAATGAAAACGGACCGTGAACTAGTTCACGTTTTCAGGATTTTTACCTAAAAACGTGATTTAGTTCATGATTACGTGATTCAGTTCACGGTGTATTTTTGCTTGTTCTCGAATTCATGACTGCAGTTCACGGATCCGGGCACGGATTTTTTCAGATGCGGCGGCGTATAAGTGGTATCTTTCAGACGGCGGCGGCGGGCGGCGGCGTGATCGGCGCGGGCATAAATTATCCCATGACATTTCCCTCATGCTTATCCCTTTACCTGTTTGACTTTACGTGCACATAAGACTAAAGCGATCACTCCAAGCATTATATTTTGATAGAAAACCCGGATATCCATAGTGTTATACTACTCAAGTCGATGAATTGACGTGGAACAGTGTGTGTACAAATATATGAGACTTAACATTATGTAATTTGTTCATCACAAGTCGACGGGGAATTTGGCT
>JASCZW010015968.1:0-31559 GCA_034211315.2 Aedes japonicus
CTGTGTAGCTGGTGACTAATTCTGTCGAACAGTGTATTTGCTTATGTTCACTTTCGAGTGCAGTGTGTTTTATTTTGCTAAGTCTTATTGCAAATTCGTCCAAATGTCTGGCGAGTTAGCAGTGATCACCAGTTTGTTGCTCGCCAAACAGAAGCAGCCTTAGGGAAGAGATTGCCAAGGGTGGGAGGGTGCCATTCGGCACCAGTTTACCACATAAAAAGTCCTTGCAGGCAGTCTTTGGCAAAACACCTGACCGTTCTGCACTGAGAACCGAACTTGACTGCAAATGACACCACTCAGTGGCTGTAATCTCGCCACTTTAGTTTCGCGCTTCTAGATGAACTCCGCAACGTACAACGCACGTGACACGAGCGTACACGCGCTCGTGTATTGCCGCTTTTGACACCGTGTCCGATTTCTGGAAAAACAGCACGAGCCGAGTGGTTACGCATCACAAGAAAGCTTCCCAACATCACACCCAGTATGACACCGGTTGCCACGGATAGAGCGAATGCTCGTCGGACGATTCTAAAAAACGATAATTGGCTTATTGGTTTGTTTTTCTTGGCTGTTGCGGTGACAGTGCGCATAAGTTGATTGAATTTCTACTGGGCACGGCTCGGTTAGCCAGTTAAGAGAAAACAAACCAGCTGCGTATTCTTCAATCGGACACAATCGGAAACACTCGGCTGCGGTGCTTGCCGGCGGTCTGCGCACGGTGTCCATAGTCGTCAGTCCATCGAGCACGACATTAGGTGTTGTACCCACCGTGTTCGGGCGTTAGTCTGGAAGCACGGAGTCAGCGCTGTTAGAATATGGTGCCACGGGCCAGCGTGGTGCAAAAGTAGCTCGGCGTGTAGTGTGGTGCATTGGATGGCTACGCCAGCAGGATGGTCCCAAGCAGTGAAGTCAGAAGCGGACGTCCACGCTTTGCACGCACGCCGAACGTGACCAAATCGGTCCGTGCAAAAATCGCTCTGCAACCCGACGCAAGTTCTGGCAGAAAGAAAAACCTGCAGAGCAAGCCAATATTTCGGAGAAATCCAGCCACCTGTTTTCATTGATGCTGGAGTTAAAATCAATACCGAAGTGTATATCGGTATTTTAAAGGACGCATGTGCGTTCTAGGTGAAGGCCAACTTCTTTCGAGGACCAAAACGTTGTTCTACTGCTAGTGATGGAACGCCGTGTCACACGTCCAATCGAACTTAACAACGGTTGAACGATAACATGTTGCTTTGGCCGAAGGATTTGATCGGCTCCCTAGCAGTCCAGATCTTCAATCCGTTGGATTATTCGGTTTGGGCATATGTTGGTGCACGATGCATGAAAACACACCACAGCCTAGTGCAGAAAACCCCGAAGTCAACCTTAACACGCACAGCGGCAGTCAATGTTTCGGAGGACGACGTCCGAAAGTGCATGTCGGCTTTCCGGCGTCGACTCGAGGATGTTATTAATAAAAATGGAGTGACACATTGAATAAATGTGTCTAAAAGGTTTTGTTAGAGATAACTGCATCTCGAAAATGCTGATATTATTGCTTGAATTAGTTGAAAATGGGATTTGAAAGAAATAGAAACAAATTTCGCATTATTTTCGCCACACCCTCGTAATGCACGCATACGTAGTTGGACAAAGTTAATAGAATTTGAATGGCGTTTGTAAATGGTTTTCAAACTGTTTCGCTAATGTACATGATTTTAAGGCTGAAATTTTAGCCCAAATAAGCAAATACATTTCGACATAGGTTTAAAATTAATCCGCTTTACATCACGTGTAATTTTCTTATATATTTTGCTGTGAAGGTTTGTAAATTGGTGCAAAATTAGTTGCAATCTTTTTCAACCTGATTTATAAAAAACAGCACGAAAATCTATCGATGAATAATTGAGTTACTAGCGTGAAAAGTGTTTAATTTTTTCATTTCAACGGTTGCTATTTTTCAACATTCATCTCGAAACTCCTACTCGTCGTACAGAAGTAAAGCTACGCCACAAATCTGTCTACAGCCTAAATCCAGTCCTGCACATCGTGTGAAGCCAAGAACAGTCTCACTCTCAAATTTCGAAAGAAATCAATCCATCCGCCGGAAGAGCCTAGCAAAAGACAACCCACCTGGCATGCAGCGTGCGTCCGTCGGTTTGACCGAGCGAGAGGCTACTGCAGAGACGTGATCCGACTCAGCGACCCCGGAGACGTCCAGCAATCTCGTCGAGTTCGGTGACCAAGCGAAGCGCTGCTGGCCGAAGAAACTGTGAGACCGGGTGGATCAGATGTGCCCGCAGGTGCTCCGAGATTCCTTTGCGACCTTCTTAGCGATAGCAGAAACCAGCCGTTTGGCGGCTGACACGTGGCAGCTGAATCGTGAGTTGGGAAGAACGGGAAAGATATGGTTAGTGCTGCCAAATCATTCACCGCTTTCAAGCCTCCAATCGATCGCATATGTTGTTGGACAAACGAACGGGGAGATGGAACTACGATCGCACCGTAGAGCATGAGCGATGCGGATAAGCGGCGAGATGAATCGCCCATCGGGAAATACGTGCAAATCGCTTTGATGATGAGCCCGTGTAGAACAGCAACACTCTACACAAAGTCAATCAAAATGCCTGCCAGGACAGCAACGGCATCCAGCATCCGGGCATTCCAGAGCCAGTAGCGCTGCCGAATAAAGGATAATCACTGCTGGCAGCTTTACCATGCCGGAGCTGAACAACAACAGCTGTCAGCCGGATAGGTCTCTACCTTAGAGCACACCAACAAGTGGTGGACAAACATACCGGATAATAGATGAACGTTGTGCCTCAGAAAAGCTGACCGAACAGAGGTATAACAACATCCACAAAAAGACTGCTGCAAACGGGGCCCATTCGGCCTAGCATTAATCGGCACTAGGTCGCTACAATGATAGGGACTCATTTTTATGGCAACGATTTTCAACCGGCGACGCCTGTCCGGTTCGGCAACAAAGCTGTCTTGTTTTTGCATAGAGCGAATATGTTATGGAAACCTCAACCCCGGATTAAACGATTATCATGCGATTTGCTGAAAATCTCCTGAGCTGATGTGTAGCAGTTTTTCAACGTCATCAGGATTACGTACTTGGATATCATGAAAAACTAGGCAAACAAGCACATCAATATTTCTGAAACGAAAACTATTTTCAGTTTCTTCACAGAAGCAGATAATTTACCATCTCCATGCAAACATCAAAGCATCGTTACTTCCGCGCTGGGGAGAATACAAAATAACAACCAAAAAGTGTATTTTCAGTTAATGTAATGCTGTCAGATTGGACGAGAGGTTAGTCCATGTTGGGTACTTTATATCCAAAATGACTAAAATGTTCCAGAAATAACATCTCAAATAGAACTTTATGAGTATTATTATTAATTGGCCAACGCAACGCAGCATACAGTCGGACAGATGAAAATCACTAAGAATAAACAACAAATCTCCAGCCATGTCATCTCAAACTAACTGTTGCCTCTATCATTACGTACAATTTATTTAACCTGTCCCAAGACAGCAAACCAACTCCCCGTGGTCAATCACGTTGCCTACCGTAACCAAACGAGGACAAACCATACACGACGGTTAGTAACTTTTCCAACCATGTGCCACCGAAACCCTTTTGCCAAAATGTCTAAATCCTTAGCAGGGACCAACCTCGAAGTGATCCCAGTTTTTCCAGTGCAAATATTTGCCTCAGTCTCATCACTGAGTGCATGCTGACCGATGCTCGTAGGGCAGCAGCATCATCATCATCATATCATTATCGAGGCTCAGTGGATGAAGTTGACGAGAGTTTTCCGACTCGGGTTTCTGCTGAGTCTGTGATTTACCGCATGAGCCACGAGTTGGCAGAAACGGCAGCCACACACAGGCGAGTAAAGTTGCCGGAAAACGACCGGCTTGGGATTAATCAGCAGCGATAAAACTTTTCTTCGCTTTGTGTTCCTGTAGGATGACGAGGAGGAGTGCTGCAAACTACTACTGGTTTCCATTCTGGTTTCTGCTTCCTTAGCAGCAAAAGGATAGAAAGGCATTATTAGCGAGCCTCGCATGTATATGCCAAATTGGCGCAAAGTGATATCTTCACCTCGGTTGGACTGCAGGGCACCGCACCATTCACAATTGTCTCTAGTCACGTCAGAAATAGAGACATAACGACACGAACCATCATTGACCAATGGCAGCAGTGGAGAAAGCGAAGTTCGTTTGAATTGAATGCTTTGTGTGAGCTTTCGGCTTTCGGAACAAAGACCCATTCAATGGATGTTGGTTAATGGATGGAGTATTACAGATGTTAGTTACTATGTATACAGAGCCGAAGATAGCAGGACAAATCCAAAAGATCGACTCAAGCAGAAATAATCATTGATAATACTTTGTTCACGAGCATGAGCTAATCAAGTCGGCGAACAGATGGTGATTTGTATGATGTTTTAGCTAAAAGGAGACCAATCTTGTTGTGGTTTGCAAAGTTTTGGTAAGCTCAAAAGTAAGAAAATATTTGAGTTTGGTTTTCAGCTTCAAAAACAATAACTGCAGCTTCAAAAAACAGAAACAAAAACAATAACACAACTACCGTATGTGTGATAATCGTTTACACCATTGAGGACTGTCAAAATTTAAGAAATTCTCAAAAATTTCATTTTGGTTTTTGTTTTTGTATTTAAAAATGGGATGCTTTGAGGAATCTGCTTTGCGCATCGGCTATGAACGGCTGTGTTGATACTTTGTAGCGCACTATGGTATTCATTTATCAGAAATAGCGCATTATCTATTGTTCAGCGGTGCGGAATGTTCGAGTGAGCGAAAACAATAAAACAATAAAGTTGCGGTCAGGTGATACATGTTGGTTGCTGTGGGTGTAGATCGTGATTGATTTTGTAGTTGGTTTTGACCCGAACATTAGGTTCACCGATGGTTGCGAATCATCATATTAAGGCGATTTCTTGTTTTCCCAATGAAAATAGTGAGATATGATAGTGATTGTGCTGTGGTTTGGGTAATTATTATTTAGCTAGTTGTTTGAGACCTATATTATTAGTTCACCATATGCGTCGTATCACCTTGATGTCGGTTTTGTTATCGGGCATAGCGCGTTATCTATTGTTTCGGTCATTTGTTGTTTGGTGCGCTGGATCTGAACAAGCCGCTTGGCACAAAAAATGTGTTCGTTCTGTTGTTTGCGGAAATGTTTTGATGTCACTATATGGAACGGTTACAGGAGAAACTGGACGGACGCCTGCGGAGTTTGGTACAGACGGACTCTTGGCGGTAAGTGCTCTCAAGGTCACGGAGCAAGACAGTAACTCATTGTATCTATATTAATAAAATTTATTTTTAATGGATTATCGTCGACCATCTATTTAACTGGTTGAATCGCTTGTATCGATACTCCGTTCCGCAATATTTTTGTTATCGGGCGTAGTGTTTGTCTATTGTTTCGGTTGTCCATTGTTCGTTGCACGAGTGATAGAGTGAGCATGAAAAGTCGTGGGTCGGTGGTGAGTACATAATTAATTGTGATCCAAATTATTCGTTCGCTATGCTCGTCGGTTACCCTATCTTCGAAACAAATAAACCACTGTTTCATATTTTTAGTGACTGCATCCATAAGTGGTGTAGATCGGTCCAGGCTCTCAGGCGTTGAGATGAATTGACATGTTTTCCCAATGAAAAACCACAATCACACTTTGTGAGTGGCCCCAATAGCATCCTTACTGTTGGGTTGAATCGGTTCAAATCTGAAATCGGTACTAGTTTTGAAAATTTCATATAACAGCTTATCATCAACCAAAACGAACCCTGCTGCTACACTAATCCTGTTATCCAAAATCCCAATGATTTCTCGCGTGAAGTGCAGTGGACTCCGCGGCTTTCAACAAAGCGAGGTATCACGGTCAACATGGTCCTCACCTCTTCCTCTACTTGACCTGCATTCGGACGTGAGCTGGCGCCGGTTTTGCCTTTAGTTTGCGATCACCAGTTTTGACATATGAAGATCATCTGTTGGTTCTCTGTGTAATAATAGCTGATCTGGCAAAACGGAGTAGTAACTTCGGGCGGTCAATCATGCTCATGCTCATGCTCATGCCAAAAAAGGGATGTTTCTGAGAGTTTTAGACTCATGTTAATCATCGATCGAGTTTCCACTTGCTGCAATTACAACCTCTTCACGCTACCGAAACACACGTCAGGTCCTAATAATGTAACCTGGATCCATTTATCTCCAGGTACGGGTCAATGTTTTTCTGAGGATTGCTGTACTCGGGTAGCGTTCAAAACATGCCTTGGCTTTCATGACCCGCCATAGCAGGTAATCCAGCGGATTAAGATCTGGGCTAAGTGGGGGCCACATATCCTTTGCTCCAGAACAGTAGATGTTCTGCAAAGCACTTCTGAGTGCGCTTCGAGGTGTGGCTTGAGTGTCCCATCTTGATAAAATGTAAAATGTGATTCGGACCAGTACTGCTCTTTGATCCACGGAACAACATACCTGACTTAAAATCTCACTGCAGACATCCGATGCTTACTATGCCGCGAATCACAATTCACCAGACCTAATATAGCGGATCTGGAATTTGATACGAGATCGATGGTAAACATTATCTCGTCGGTGATTTACGATTTCTTTTCACTTGTGGAAGTTGAAGATTTTCTTGCATTGCTCCCGGATACGGTTGGTGATCATGCTAATTTTTTTCCGTACTCTCGACTTCACCCTTCAACCTCCTTTACGATCTTCCGTGGCGTAAAGTTGCTGATCCTTTGTTAATTCACCATTTGCCTCATCGAACGCACTGAATTCGTCCGAACCTTCGTTTTGATTGCAGCGATATCCCTTTGATTCCGAGTTGACCTTGGACAACCTGTAGCAACTTCCGCGGATGGTTGTCCTTACTTTTCTCGGTCTAAGACGATTTTAACGGACCGTTGGGACAGTCAAACGGCAATTGAAATGTCTTTTATGACATTTGTAGGTATGGAAAATCACGAATACACTTCCACTTCGTCATGTTGCAACTGTCAAACTAAGGAAATTTGCTTCTTGCAAAAGATAGACCAACAAAAAGTCGCAAAACAAAAAAATCTTGTCTGTCTGTCTGATCCTTATAGGCTCGGAAGCTACTGAACCGATCGGTATGAAAATTTGTGTGCAGGGTTTTTTGGGCCGGAGAAAGCTCTTATGGTGGTTTGAGACCACTCTCTGCATAGCTCGAGTGCTAACCATGCAAATCGAACCAAATTTGTTACGTGGGAAGTGTTGGAAGAAAGATTTTTCGTTTCCGAGAATGTACGTCTTCGGAAAAAAGGATGCAAATTTCGTCGTTCTAAACAAAACATTTTCCGAACTTTTTATTAATCAGTGGCATTGGGGTTTCAGCATCAAAATTTGCTCTTCACTGTATTCTGGGACTCTTGTTTTCTTTCGGCACTTTATTTCGACTCTTTTCAATGTTTTGCAGATATACTGGTGAGAGCAGTTGAAATTTTGCGGAATCCGGTTGGCTCAGTAGATCCTTGTTATTTAAGCGCGAGGAAGAGAACGGAGTTCTTTCGCGTCCATAGTTTTGACTGGTCTTCTACAACAGTACTTGCGAGGTGTTGTTGAGGATCTTAGGATGTGGTAAACAATCGAAGCTCACGGCATTTTCGGTTTTAAGGGCTTATGTTGAAGCACTCTCTACGACACCCATTACCTTAAAATTTAAAGTTTATATAACTAAGAATCTGTACTAGATATCCAATGTTTCATCATATCAGTTGGTATGCTTACTTGTTGCGAGCTATTTGATGGAGTTCGATTCGTTATTCGTTTACGTATAAATTTCAAATAGCAAGGTGATTTTGCGTAAGAGCGATAAAAGATATGAATAAATCTACGGAGCAGCAATTCACTTTAAAATGTTGTTCCGTATACATTTCGCCAAGATTTCTGTGCAGTTCGTAGAACTGTACAACTAGCAGAAAGCGGAAAGAGAGAGTGCTAACACATACACACTCTTATTTCTCTGTCAGCTCGTTTGTTGTTAAGCATACACGGTGGGATAATTTAACTCAATTTTGAATCGTTTTTGACTTACTTTCGTCATAAGTGAGTCACCATATATGGGTAAATGTGCCTGGGATTGACAAATCGAACTATCTAAAACACCGACTTGAATCAGATCAATGTTTAAGATATGTCTATTTGTCAATCCCAGTCATATTACTCATGCATGAGTGACTCCACTTTGACGAAGGTGAGTCAAGAACAATTCAATATTGAGTCAGATTATCCCGCCATGTAGAGGCCTCGCAAAAAATCCAAAATTTTATTTGCCACGCATTGGTCCTAATAATCATTTATGTGGAAATTTTGAAGTATTCTATTTTGAATGTTATGAAAAACAGTGTTCTGAAGTTTGTATTACCATTTTTGAATCCCAAACAACACAAAATGTTCACATTTTTGCTTAAATATGACAAATAATTATGTTAACATTCTAGCGATTGAAAACATATTACGATACTACAATAGAATAAAAAAATCACAAAATGTAGAGCCTATGGAACATAGATGAAGTTTCACAAAGATCATGAAAAACAACCTTAGGCTTCAGTTGAACAAATTCTTGTAGATTAAACAAACTGTTTCTCCCTATATCGGTTATCTTACCACTTGACCATTTCAATATGTAAGAAATGAAATCATTATATTCCTTTTAAGCCTATCGATCGTAATTTAAATTATCCTCAAAATTTTCTAAAACTTTGCGAAAGTTCTCTCCAGCATTTCTTGGAAAATCTTCTAAAATTTGTTCTTGAACTATTGAGAAATCCTCTTCTGAACTTCAAAAAAGTTTGTTCCAGAATTTCTGAAAAACTGAACCCCCTATTATATTTCCGTAAAATGTCATCCTAAATTTCTCAAAAGTATCTACCTGAACTTCTGGCAAATCTTGAACATCGAGAAAGCTCATTCTGAAATTCAGGAATTTTAATTCTGATGGCACTTCTAGGTGGTTCCAATTAAATTGTTGGGAAGTTTTCTTCGGAACTTCTGCCATAACCTCTCCTGAATTCCAGAAATTTTTGAGAAATTTCTCCTTAAATTTATAGCTAGCGCCTTCGCTGGTAAGATTCTTCCTAAAAGTTGGGAAAACTTAATGCTAAGCTAATTATAAACTTTTGATAAATCCCATCCTGGACTTCAAAGAAAATTATACCGAAATTTTGGAAAAGTCCTCTGCAGCATTTCTAGGGAAATTCCCTTCCTTTTATAGGCAGTTTCTTCCTGAACTTCTGGGTAGGCTTCATCTGATTTTTGAGAATTTTTTCCTTAACTGTAGGAGGTTGTTCCTGAATTTCTGAGAAGTTCTTACTCAAACTTCTAGGAAGTACCTCCTTTGCTTCTAGAAAAAAAGTCTGTTCTTTAGAGAGGTATCGTCCTGAAATTTGGAAAATCTTGATTCTGAAATTCTGAAATATCCTCTTCTGAACTTTAGGAAAACTTTCTAGCACTTCTGGGAAGTTCCAACTAAACTTTTGAAAAACTTTTGTCCAGAATCTCTCCAAAGCTTTCCATTGAACTCCTGGAAATGTTTGGTGATTTTTTTGGGATATTTCTACTTGAACTTCTAACAAGTTCGCCTTATAACTCTAAGAAGTTCCTGCATGACCTTCGGAGAAGTTTTGTTTTCAAAGGAAGTCTCTTCCTGAATTTCTAGAAAGTATCTTCCAACAGCTCTGGGAAGTCTCCTTTTGAACTTTTCAAGATATGCTTCTGGGTAGTTTCTTTCCATACTTTTAGGAATCTAGGACTAATTTCATAAGCCACTTATGTCGAGGATAAATTTCCAAATTCCAAGTGCAAATGTACTGAAATTATGCGTTTAGACGTAGTTTAGGAACAAAAATTAGAATTCTAAGAAACACTGGTTTAGTGTATTTCTTACCTTGCTCAGTCACTAGTTTCCGAGCTGTCGATTGAGTCGACCATCTCGACAAAAGTTCTTCGATATCGACATCTGTAATAGCAAAATAAACCTGTCGAGCAAAGTGACGGTCGACTCGACTTCTATAATTAACCCCTATGGTTGCTTCTTGAAGTACGAAATACTTGTATTGCAACATTTATACAACATTATATGCAAATAAGACGTAGCACGTTTTTTTTCTATAAAATCCAAACGAATATATGTCCAGCCTGTTCGTCATATAAATGAATCATGTTCCAAATGTGAGATTTGAGCTTGAGTTAAGTTTGAGCTTTGATGATCGCACATTTCCTAGTGTGGTGACCCGATCGGGTCTTCATTTATGCTATCACGGATCGCCACAATGGTCCCTAATTATACACGCCTCTGGGTGATTTGTCACCTAGTGTTGTAATCAAGGAAGACTTCTCTACTCGCCTTGTTTAAGGACAAACTGGATCGAATCCCTTTATGGCACGAGCGATGACTTCCTCATTCACACAAGCACACTTTGGGTTTGTTCAACAAAATATTCTAAATTAATCCACTTACCTGCAATGGATCATAATGAAACTGCTAATAGTACAGCAGAACACCTTATTTAATCAATTTACACTGTTTATTTCACCAAAAATACTCTGAATCGATCAACTAGTACTCATTTCCACAGAGCAGGTAATTTTTCATCGTCTTTATTTACCTTGATGCACTAACTAATTTCTCACAATAAACAGTATTTCCGCTTTCCGTAGCAACCTGAACACTATTTACTTTCACTAAGAGATTAATTATCATCGCGCTCTTAGAAAAATTGGGCGAAAAAACTGATAAAATAACGAGAATGATGCAAAAATTGCGCACCCGGTCTCAAAATTACGCTTTTTGCTTTTTTTTAATTCACATTCAGCTGTTCGTAGTTTTGCAGAGCGCAGCAAAGTTGTCAGCAACAGTTTGCGCGAGTGTGCGGCACTGATAAAAGTTTTGATTTACGAAGTAAACAATGTCCCGTCATACTAAAAGAAGAAAGCGACAGTGTTGTGTGAACGGGCTAAAAACGTGATAAAAAGTGCTGTTGAGCCCTTAACTTGGACATTCAAAAACCCGTGGAATAGTGGTTTTAGTTCACCGTCAACTGATGCTGAATTTCGTAGAGAAATAAGTTCCGGAGAAGAATCTGTCGACAAATCTTCCGACATTACACATAACGTTCCTAAACCTAGCCCAATTGATGTTAGTTTGAGAATCCCGTTCTGGACGTTCTGGATAAAAATATTATTGTCGAAGCACAGGCGTCAATGCACATCTGTAAGGTACCTAAATGCACAGTCATTTTTGTGAACAGCAATGATCATACTGATTACGTCATGAGTGAAGTCATTTTTGTTCAATCGTACTTTAAGACAAATATTGAAAAAAAGTACAATTATTTTTTGAAACATTCGTGCTGAAAAAAAGGTGGCACATGATAAGTAAAGCAAAGCAAACCTATTTATCCTTAATAAAGTCGCAAAATAAAATAATATCACTTTGTGTTTGAGGTAAGTTCCCGAGTAACTTCAAAGTACTTTTAAATAAGGGATCATTATTATAAGAAAACAATTTTCAAGTTGATTCCTGTTAAAAAAAATAACAAAAATGTGGAAATAGAATAGATGTTGTCGTTGGTTGTCAGAGTTCATTATGACGTGAAAAGGTCCCTGGTATCAATTTTCTAGCTGCAATAACCCCATTTATTATCGCAGATGTGCAATTTAATTTTTTTTAAATACATTTCATGTATCAGCTACCTAAAAGAACTGAACATAACGTTCAAAATCACCAATATTTGTATTCCACAAGATGTATGGCCTTATTTTTAGCTTGCCAATTATGCCCCTGACTCCCCCAACCTTTGAAAAGGATTCTTATTTGGAGGTTTCATGCTTTTTATAACTATGTGGATGTACTATGATCCTTAAAGAAAAACAAATATTACTGGCAACCCCGACCGTTTTCTTCATGATGCACCAATACTACCACATAAGAGCGAAAAAGTTTTTGCACTACTACATGTATGTTGAATACTGAGGATTCAAGGAGTTTCACATTAAAACATTTGCATGGTCACAAACACACCAGCTGTCTTGAACAGCTGAGTGAGTTTGTTGACAAAAAAGAACACTTTGATTGTTGTTTTTTGTATTCATTCATGCGCGGAAGTAACGATCTTTGATGAAGTTTGTCAGATGCAGATAATTTCTCATCTCCATGCGAAGCGCTAGGAGTGGACAGTTATTTTATTGCTAGAACGAATAGACATGAAGCGAAAGTGTATTGATAGTTCCGTACAGGGCAACGGTAGGCTTTGAAATTGAAAGATACAAGTTTTGAAAACGAGTGGAGGGCATTGAACGGTAGTATCCAATCAGGTACATAACCCTTTGCCATACTACCCCATGAAGGGTAGGCAAGGGGGAGGAAATCCCCTTGACTGGCAAAAAGTTATGCAACCGATCGGGCTCTTGTACTACCTATTGCTTTTTTCTAGTTCTAGCGATGTGTCCCTCTCCTGATGGCATTTTTATATTTTGATATAAAGCATCACTTTTTATTGCTTACTGAACGCAACATACATCAACACACGTGATTATATTAATTAAATTAATTTGAATTCGAAGGCTTCACGAGAACATTCTAACCGGAAAATAAAGTGCAGAACTAAACTTGACAGCTAAATTGAAAATCAACCGCACTTGGCCAATGCTTACTTCGATTTTCTTGGTGCAATGGTGTTGATTCTGTTTCTATTTTTTCACCGTATTAAGCTGAACAAAGCATTAGGTCCAAAGTAACATTGAGAGATTATCTTCGTCGATTTTCTCTTTCGTTCATAGTTTGACTATTAAACGATTAAACGAAAACTGACATTTCACCCGTACTGGAGCTGTTGTCAAAATTACTTCCGTAAAAATGAAAAAAAATACTTCAGGCCTTTACTTGTCAGCAGCATACAAGGCTTAAGCTGACAATAAAGACCTGAAGTAATTTTTGCCATTTCTACCAAAGTAGTTTTGAAACCTCTCCAGTATGGGTTAAACTTCAGTTTTGCTTGCGGAATAATCTAACGGAATATTATTCCACAAGGCTTCAAATCGCTTTTTACTAACCACTATTTCGTATTTTTAATTCCTTTCATCGTTTTCAGAGCGTGACTTACTTACTTAATTCTTTTAAACCTTTTCAGCTTCGCATTTATCGTGCTGAAGCCATATACAACAAAGCTAAAAAATATACACACACACCCGTACATAGATTTATTCCACTTATGCTGAGTGCCATCGGAAAACCTCTCAGCACGTTCCTTTTATTTTTCAAACATCACCATCGTTCGATTCGATTTAACTCACATGACATATTTACCACCTCCGTACATATTTTCTCGTAACATGTATGCTTGAAAACATGAACCCGATCATTATCTCAAACAAGCGATATGTAGTGAAGCTTCCGGGGTGGAGATGTTGATTTTCTTCGTATTATTCTGTGTAGCAGAGTTCTCGCGTTGGACGCAGAACTTCCGCATATCAAACGTTTCGCGAGTATTTTGGAAATATTTGAAATGTTATCCCCGCTGTCGTATTTTCCAGCAACTGAAACCACGCGCGTGTGTGTGTGTTGTTGTCTTCCTTTTCATTTTTCATAGAATGTCTGCGTCACAGTCGGGTTCTCGTTCCTGCATGACGCTCGGCTGGTACAAGTTGAATATTTCAATACATGTTGCTCTCCCAAAAAACCAGCTAGGATTTCTTTTGATGACTTATATACATATCATTTAGTGGCAACCAGCATAAGGGTACAATTTCCAAGAAGGCCTTCGAGGCAATGCTACTCAAGATTTGTTGGGGTGTGGGATTCGATAAAGGTAAGGGACGTAACCTTGATTTAAAATCATACCACACTTGTGGCATAGATTCGAGGAAGAACAAATAGGTTTTGCATGCTTCTTGTTTTCTTCGGACTAAAGTTTGTTGATTTTAGTTTGGCCCAAACGCATACAGTGTTTACTATCGTGGTGGAGATTGATATTAACTTTCCTGTTGGGTTTTAGTACATACGCCCTAAGGGCTTTACCGTTTAAGTTTACGTCAACACTTGGCATTGGAGAATTGACAGCTGCCCATGAACCAGCGACATTATGGTTGGATGTTGGTGTAGCTTTTCAATAAAATATATATTCCACATTAATCCAAGGAAACATCTGGTCCAACCTTTTCTCTTTGTCTTTCATAAGATACAAAACGTTTACCAACCGCTGCATCTTTATTTGCTTTTCTGATAAGAAGCAACTTTTGCGCAACATATAAGTGAACTACTTATGCAGCACTATTTTCAACGGGCACCATTAGGAGGTAGATAAATGTGCAAAAACAGGCAAAGTGTATTCAAACTTTCCGGATGAAGAAAAATTCAAGATGAAGTTGGGAGTATTATAGAGGGGGTAGAAGAGAAAATTACACACACATACACACATTCACCACACTATATGGATCCGGAATCCGAGGAAGGGAAATTTTCACAAGTCTATATCAGTTGCGATCGAAGTTTCGCTGTGCATCGCTGCCTCTTCATGTGCGCTACACTACTTGTATGTAGGATGGTTGGTAGCATAGTGAAAAGGTAAGATAGTTGCTGCCGTTGGCGCCACATAGAAGGGGCTGAGTTGAACGAATCAAGAATGTTTGAAACTTCAGCGTTTTTCCTGCCTTACTTATTCGAGCTATGTAGGCTTGAGCAGCGTTCTCGTCGTTCGCGTGTCGTAAGTGAAGCAAGAAACACAAGAAGCATGTTCACAGTTTCCATTGGCGTGCCTTCGGGATAACATAGCGAAACTATTTTTTCGCCTGCCTGCTATTCTCTCATAGTTGTCGAAACACTGCATCATAACGAAGCCTGGAAGTCTTTCATCGGCATCGGTATTCTTAATCGTTGTTGTTTCCACCGGATGTGAGCGGTTCAGATGAAAACTTTGGGGCAGACGATGCCGTTGAGGCTGGTACTGGAGTACCGCATTCAATTTTATCACAAGACGTCCAGAAAATTCACAACATGTTCTATCCAAATTTATTACAAGAGTTTTCCCTGTGTTGTTTCCCACGCCCAACGCTCTTCCGCAACAAAGAAAAGAAGAACAACAAAAACATTGGCCAGCTACTCTGGGCTAGAAGGTGCTTTTTGTTAACAACTTGGCACTCAATTATTTAGTAGATAATCTTCGTGCGTTGTTGTTCTTTGTGGGCGACCTCTGCTTTCAGGAAAAGTTTCGGATTCGTTCTGCAGTTCACTAAAGAAGATTTCGACCCCACAACGCAGTGCAGTTTTGTATATTGTTGCAATCACGAGTCGGCCCACGCAACGTGGTTTATCATTTCACACTGTGATGTGTGGTTATTTGAAACATTAAATACGAACAGCTGCACAGTTAGTTAGTAACTAATCATGTTAGTTATTCAAATGACGACTCAGCATATTTCACTCGTTTATAGTTTTTATTTCCTTCTAACTAAAGGGTGTATACGCGGAAAATGGCACACATTAATGTTAACTAAAATTCAGTATTTTGTCAGATGCTGTCAAAACTCAATTAACGCATGCATTAATAAATGATTTTAGCTATTTGTCATTACCCTGTTGTGTACAGAGATAATAATTGACAGCGTAATCAGTGTAGTTGCAGCAGCCATGGCGGAAACAGTCAAGTAACTTCGCTGCATAGTTTGTTCGTACTGCCAGCTTCCCCCACGGAGCGAAATAGTTGGCCATCGTGAGGCACTTTGTAGCTCACAGATCCAGCCAGTGAAGAACGTTTTGATTTTTTGGGGTAATAACACTTTACAAAAATATTATTTCTGTTGTACACTCAACGAAATAAACATTTGGTATTCATAAGATTGTATTATGATTATTAGCTATAAGAAATTAGTATGAATTTCATAAATTTATCTTATGAAATATAATGATGTTGAAGAAATAAAAATATGAAGCAATCTGGATTCGAGCCTTGCACGTTGAGGTTATGTGCCCAGTGACTTGGCCACTAGTATATATCAACAGATGTAATCAGGAAATTTTAAAGGCTCACAACAACAACGTCGTGTGAAACAAAATCCATTCGTCAGTCTGCCTTATGAAATTCCAAAGCTTCGTTCTTCAGTTGAACTTTATGAAATTTATAAGATTATTTGGTTGAGTGTAGAACAACTTTATAATTGCTCATCTTGCTCTATGGACTTCAATTGTTAGAAAGGATTTCAACAAAATTTCAATCGATTTAAATTTCAGAAATGAAGCATTTTTGATGTTACTAAATTGAGCGTACACCTTTTATTTTTTACGGAAAATATTTTTTTTAACCAACCCTATTCCAGAACGCAAAGAGTATGCGTTCCAAGAAAAAAAAATGCTACCTCAGTAAACACGGCGCGAACGCAAAGCACAACAAGGAGGAGAAATCGAGCAGTTGAAAAAAGCCGCCATCATTGACTCAACCACCGAAGAGGAACGCCGCGACGCGCTTGTTAGGTTTAGGGAAAATAAAGTAATTTTGTTTGAACCGATTCCGACCGATACGATTATTTCCGACCAAGTGACCCGAAATTGTCCGCCCGATAAGAACCGTGCTTGAGACTCCCGAGCTTATACAGTCCACCTCGTATCCACCGAATTCGCTGTCGCTGACCGAACATATGGTCCAAACGAGCCGGATTGGACTTCCGAGTGCGCGCGAACGCGACCGCGAGTGAAAAAGTGAAAGTTATATGAACTTCCTGCTGAGGCAGAACAGTGCGAAAAAGTGAAAAAAGAAGAATTATCCTGCGGAAGCAGAACAGTGTTAAAAAAAGAAACTAAAAAGAAGAACTCTCCTGCCGAGGCAGAACAGTGCAAAAACAAAATGGCGTTGCAACATACGCCGATAAGGGTACCAGACCGTCGTGATACTTCAGATTTTTTAGGATTCGAGGATGTTCATGACACGGCCCCCGGAAGAAAGTCACCTGCCACGAATGAAAGAGATGAAAACTCGACACCCGCCGCAACAGATCAAACAACATCCGCTCAAATCAAATCGCTAACACGCTAGAGGAATCAAGCCTTGAACAAGACTCTTCGTATCTACGAGATCGTCAGGTGTAAACTTCCGATCGAGTTAGCACAACTGAAGGTATATGCTTCAAAGTTGCAGTCGGCGTAAACCGAGTACTCGAAATACCACAGTGAGATCGTAGTGATAGTTCCGGACGATAAATTGGAGGCCGAAGAAAATGAATACATTCGCTTTGAGAATTACTTCGACCAATACCTCTCCCGCATCCTAAGTCAGCCGGTAATACAGATGGCTCCTTCAGCGCAGGTCGTCATCCATCAGCAACCATTAAAGGCACCGATCTCCACAATCGACGGTGAGTACACGAAATGACCAAAGTTTAAAGCCATGTTCCAGGATGTAATGGCGCAGTCCCGCGATTCTGATGCGATTAAGCTCTACCACTTGGACAAGGCTTTGGTAGGAGCAGTGGCAGGAGTCCTAGATGCCAAAACGATAAACGAGGGCAACTACGCGCAGGCCTGGGCTATCCTCTCCGAACGCTATGAAAATCAAAGGGTGATCGTGCAGACGCACATCCGTGGTCTTTTATCATTGAAGAGCATAGCAACTGAATCGCATAGTGAGCTGCGATCCCTTCTCGATGAATGCACTAATCACGTCGAGAGTCTCGAGTACTTGAAGCAACCAGTAACTGGTATGTCTGAGCTAATGATTGTTTATTTGTTGACAGCACTGCCTGTAACACCATCATACATGAGTACGGTATAAAAGAGAAACAGCGATTGGCTGGTCATCACGAAGTTCATTTCGTGCATTTTACAAAAAGGTGTAATGATAGCATTTTACCAGATAAAAAGCATTATGAATGTTTCATATAATATACGAGACATTTGTTGTATGTACAAAATCCATGTTTACGAAACGCGTGAAAGCTACTTTACGCAAATAAATTTTCAGTGTGTGTTCTGCAAAAATGTTTATTTTAATGATTTCTACAATTTCTTACAACATATTGAAATCGTCAAATTTGAACAAAGTTTTAGTTATTTCAAAAAACCAGTTTTACGGTTTAACGTTAGGCATTATATCTCTTTAACGTTAGGCTCTAGAAACTTAGTGTCTTGAGCATTTTTTCAGCAAATTGACTGCTCTACAACTTTGTCCAAGACAACAACCCGTTATCTCATAGCTGGAAAAAAGTTAGAATTTGAAAGTGTAGTTAAGCCCTTATGAAAAGTGAGGCGTGTTTTTAAAATAAATGCGAAATAACATTTTGAGCAACTCTTCTGAAGCCACCTACTCGATAAAATGATGACAAAAGGGTGTAAATGTTTTGACCATCTTTTTTCAGAATTGTGCCACTGTGCGGCGCCGCGCCTTGTTCTTGTTGTAATTTTGGAGAATTTTGCAAGCATTGACGCTGACAGGAAAAACCAATGAACTTAAAACCATTTTACCATTGGTTGAGGAAGATAAGAAAAAATCTTTAATTGAATTGCCTCAAACTGGACAAACGGGAGACTGGTTGGTAGAATGGATTTTTATTCCAATATTATTCCTGTTTACGTTTACATTTTTTGCTAAATTTATTATTTTATTATGCCTCTAAGAACGATTTAACATTTGAGAAATACAACCATAATTCTTAAAGGTGTTAAATATTTTTATTTTACTGCCACTTCTAAAACGGGACTCATATGCGATTACTTCAATAATGGGACTCATATGCGGTTTTTTTCAAGATGGGACAAACCAACCTGATATTTTTTTCACATTTTTTGTAACTAACTGATTTAATTATTGCTTACGAAAATATGATAAAAAAAAACAAGGTAATTGCGCAACATAACACAAAAACACAAAAAGTAATATGGGACTGATATGCGGTTACAGGCAGACAAGGTTGCGGCTTATCATTTTTGACTTATCCATATTCATTTGCCGATAGCTCTACTCAGAAGCTCAATTTCAAAATATAATATATGATGAACTTATGGTGCTTGAGTAGACCTACAACTTGGTCTAACAATACATAGCTCTATCTCTTATATCTGAGGAATAAGAGCGTATATTCGCAGTGATCTTCGCGATGATATTCACGGTGAAGATCACGTGATTATCATCGTGAAGATCACTGTGAATATCCGCTCTCATGTCGAAGATATAGGAGTTAGAGCAATGTACTGTTAGACAAAGTTGTAGGTCTACTCATGCACTACATCATACATCATACATCATCATACATCATTTTATCAAATCGACCCTCTGAAAGGAGATATTGGCAAATGAATATGCCTGAGTCAAAAATGATAAGCCGCAACCCTGCAGGCAGAGCAGCTCTACACAAGTCGACTCGCAAACAATGGGAGCAGACTCTGTCACCAAGTAAGTTGCCACAATATCGCCCCACAATAGCCTTTCTCAAATCCCAGTGCCAAGTGCTGGAGAGGTGCGAGGCTGCTTACACGCAGACAGCAGTAAAACCAGCTCCGAAACAGCAGGGACCGACACTAAAGGTTGCTAGCCAGCGATCGCACGCAGTGACAACGAGATTCGAAAGTTTTAACGAAAAATGCGACTTCTGTGAAGCACCACATCGGAACTATCAGTGCAATAAACTGAACGCTCTTACCAGTTCCGAGAAGGTACGATCGGCAGGCATTTGTTTTAATTGCCTCCGAAAAGGTCACCACTCCAACACTTGTCCCTCATCGAAAACCTGCCAGAAGGTCCGTCATCCCCAGTGGTAGTTCCGCTGGCACCCAACACACCAAAATCCAACGTAGCGACAACTTGTCGCATGGAAAAGACTCACGCTCCGAGAACAGTGCTCTTGCTAACCGCGGTCGTCTTGGCTATCGACCGAAACAACCAAACCCACCATTGCCGAGCCCTTCTGGATAGTGGGTCTCAAGCAAACTTCATTACCGAAGACATGGCCAACACTCTTGGAATCGAGAAGAAGCGAGCTAACGTTCCAATTTCTGGAATCAATAATGTCAGAAGTCTGGCGCGGGAAAGAGTAGAAGTGCAATTCCACTCCCGATGTAGTGACTACCGTGCATCAATTGACTGCCTGGTGAGTCTCAAGGTTACTGGAGTGATTCTGACAACTGACATCGACATCACTGGTTGGTTGCTTCCAGACGGCATTCAGCTAGCCGATCCATCGTTCTTCAAAACTAGCAAAATATATATGCTAATTGGCGCTGAGTTATTTTTTGCCCTGTTGAAACCAGGACACATCACCATCGATGACGATTTGCCGGAACTTCGGAACTCTCATCTGGGATGGCTGGTTACTGATGCGTACTGGCCGGAAGGGCACGATGAAGCGCTTCAATATTCACACGCTACAACTCTCGATTCTGTTGAAGAGATGATTTGTCAATTCTAGGAGGTCGAGGAAGTTCCACAAGCTGCCAACATGTCATCCGAAGAACAACGAAGCGAAAACCATTTTGTTTCCACCCACACGAGGGACCACACTGGACGATTTGTGGTTCGATCACCGCTAAAAGAGTACGCTGACCAGATAGACAGCTGCCGAAATGTAGCCCTGCGACGCTTCTTCATGCTAGAAAACAGATTACAGCGAAACCCCGAACTGAAAACGCAATATGTGAACTTCATACAGGAGTATCAGCAGCTCGGCCATTGCCGAGAAGTGGATATGACCGACGACGACCCAAACATGAAGCCAAATTTTTTGCCGCATCATGCCGTACGCCATCCAGGCAGTTCGTCCACAAAGTGTCGAGTTGTCTTCGACGCAAGTGCCAAATCTTCTGCGACGAACCTCTCTCTTAACGACGTAGGTCCTGTAGTCCAGAGTGACATGATCTTTATCATGCTGCGGTTCCGATTACACCGATACGTTTTCTCGGCGGATATGACGACGATGTACCGCCAGATCGGCGTCCATCCCTACACACAAACAGCGCATCTATTGGAGGGAGCAACCGAACGAACCGCTGAAGATCTTTGAGCTAATGACCGTCACCTACGGTACCACTTCAGCACCTTTTCATGCCACACGATGTCTAGTGCAACTTGCAAACGACGAAGCAGAAACCTTTCCTCTAGCAGCAAAAATAATAAGGAACGACTGTTACGTTGACGATGTTTTGTCAGGGGCTACTACGATCGACGAAGCCATCGAAGCACAACGCCAGCTAAAGGAGATGCTAGGCCGAGGTGGGTTTCCAATCCATAAATGGTGCTCCAACTCGCCCGAACTCCTAGCAGGCATCCCTGAGGACGAAAGGGAAACACTGAAGCCACTTGCAGATCGACATATTAACGACGTGATCAAAATTCTCGGCCTTCTATGGGACCCGACTAGCGATGAAAACTCGAAAGATTTCTCATGGAATTACGTTCGCTCACGACACAACCCGGCGGACATCGTATCTCGTGGGCTGTTTCCAGGTGAACTTATGATCAGCGAACTGTTCTTGACTGGTGACGAGCATATCAACTCACCGGTCGTCAACTTCGAGGCGGTAAATGAAATCCCTGACGATGACCTTCCTGAATTGAAAGCCAACTTAGTAGCGATGCCGGCGCTCATAACAGATTGATCCGGGAAATGCACCACGAACTTCTTCACGTTGGACCAGCTGGACTACTTTCTGCAATCAGAGGACGCTTTTGGTTCCTACGCGCCAGATTGCCCATTCGACAGGTAACTAGATCATGCATAAAATGCTTTCGTGTGAATCCCACAGGAATTTCGCAACTCATGGGGGATTTGCCCAGGCAACGAGTTACACCGTCACCCATCTTCAGCATCACTGGTGTGGACTATGCGGATCCGATTCTGGTGAAGCAGGGCACTCATAAGCCAAAGGTGGTCAAAGCCTACATCGCGGTATTCGTCTGCATGGCCACGAAGGCCATACATTTAGAACTTGTGTCCGATCTAACGTCCGATGCTTTCCTAGCGGCCCTCCAACGCTTCGTCAGTCGCAGAGGATTGGTTTCGGAAATGCATTCCGACAATGTGACAAACTTCCAAGGATCGAACAATGAGCTTCACCGATTTCGAAATCAGCCCAACAAGATTATGCAGTTTTTCCGTTTGAAGGAAATCAAGTGGTACTTTCCGCCAGATACGCCCGAGTTCGGTGGCCTTTGGGAGGCGGCCGTGAAGTGTACCAAGACGCACCTGAAAAGAGTAATCGGTAATAATACGCTGAACTTTGAAGAAATGACGACGATACTGTGTGAGATTGAGGCCGTTCTCAATTTGAGACCGCTTTTTGCCATATCTGGAGATCCGGCTGATCCTGAAGTTATTACTCCAGCCCACTTTCTGATTGGTCGCCCAATGGTTGCAGTACCCAAAGCAACATACCAGGACCTCAATATCGGCCGGCTAGGTCGATGGCAACATCTACAACTGTTACGCGATCAGTTCTGGAGAGCTTGGTCTCGCGACTACTTATGCAGCTTGCAACCGAGAAAGAAGAACTGGAACACTTCCGCCAACGTGCCAAAGGGAATGATTGTACTGCTTCAGGACAAGAATCGACCTCCTCTGCAATGGAAGCTCGGTCGTATCACCGCTGTTCATCCCGGTCCCGATGATCTTGTGCGAGTCGTGGATGTTTTCAGTGAAGGTAAAAAAAATTCGCGATCCATCATCAAACTGTCACTTTTGCCAATCGAGAAAAATCAAGGCTAACCCGATTAAAACTGATAAACCATGATACTTTAACCAGGCCAGGAGGATGTTCCGTACGGAAAATATTTTTTTGTAACCAACCCTATTCCAGAACGCAAAGAGTATGCGTTCGAAGAAAAAATGCTACCTGCAGTAAACACGGCGCGAACGCAAAGCACAACAAGGAGGAGAAATCGAGCAGGGGAAAAAAGCCGCCATCATTGACTCAACCACCGAAGAGAAACGCCGCGACGCGCTAGTTAGGTTTAGGGAAAACAAAGTAATTTAGTTTGAACCGATTCCAATCAATACGGTTATTTCCGACAAAGTGACCCGAAATTTTTCGCCTGGTAAGAACCGTGCTTGGGAGCTCCCGAGCTTAATCAGTCAACCGAATTCGCTGTCGCTGACCGAACAACCTTTACTATTATCAAACCAATTCGTTTTATAAACACAATATTGGCAATTTGAAGTGAATATTTCTAGAAGTGCAAACTGTCAACAACTCTCAGCTGCATTGGCAGCGATCTTAGTTATTTTCGTCTCGAAGTTTATTGTGTTTGGATCAAAATTTCGACCACAAGGACAGAAACCGGTATTACCACGCGCGCGCAAGTGATCAGTATGTGCCTTCGTGGAGAATCGTTCAGGGAAATTGTGGCTGCCATTGGAACAACACATTCCACAGTGCAGAAAATCGTAAACAAGTGGAAATTCGAGAGAACTTTGAAGAACCGCACCGACAGAGGCAGCAAACGGATCTTGACCACTGCTGACGAATGAGGAATCATGCAAACGATAAGAAAAGAACCTAAGACAAGTATTTCAAAGTTGGCCAACGTGAAGGTTGACAATATCGGGAATCCGTCAGTGCTCAAACTATCCGGCGTGTGGCTCACAGACACAATCTGAGGGGAAGGGTTGCTTTGAAGAAGCCTCTTCTTTCAAAAGCAAATATTAAGAAACGACTGGATTTTGCGAAGGAGCCTTAGGCAAGCCTTTAAAGTTTTGGAACATGTGGGTTTTACCGACAAGAGGAAAATTAATCTATTTGTATCCGACGGAAGACAGATGCTTTGAAGAGAACCAAATTCGTCGTTGGAGGTCAAACATTCAAGCCCTATTGTCAACGACGGAGGAGTCAGCGTCATGTTGACGGGTTCAGGGGAAGTTTATCGACACAACTGTGTGGGCTACACTACCGCTAGTGTGGAAGGGCTTAACCTTGTGCCTTATGTGGATTGAAATCTTTCACCTGGGAGCACTGTTGATGAACTCACACGAGCATCAGCATCCGAACCGAACCGAAGGCCTTCCATTTTGACTCATCCTCTTTTCGCTCCCGACCGCTTCAGAGGTAGAACGTGCCCAAGTCCGCAGGACCCAGTGTTATACCGTGCTGGGGTATTCGAGCCATTTGCGCATTCACAACAACGATGGACAAAATGGTCTATTTGAACATACTGAAGAGTAATCTGCAACCTTCTGTGCAAAAATGGGAACTACCGCGTGAATATTACTTTCAATAGGACAATGATCCAAAACACACGTCGCCCGTTGTACGAGAGTGCTTGCTTTATAATGTTCCTAAACACCTGAGAACCCCTCCGCAGTCACCGGATTTGAACTCCATTGAGCACTGGTACGGGGTTAAGCACCGATTGAATAACACATAAATCATAAATAACAATAAATCAAAAGCAAGAAACAAAAAGGAGCTCAAAATGACGATTCAGGAGATTTGAAATAGTATTCCATCAACGGTGATCAGGAAGCTGGTGGAATCGATGCCGTGACGCTTGAAGGCTGTTCTGGATGCCAAAGGTACGAAATACTAAAAGACGAATTTGAACGATTTCTGACATTGTTTAAACTTATTTTCTATGATAATCATGTACTGTACGCTCAGTTATGTAACATTCGAATGAGTGATTTTTACTTGATCTAGCCAATTACAAATGAATTTGCATTTTTTTTGTTTTTTTGCAAGCATTAAAAACAAGAAAAAAAGACTGTTTTACCATGCGTACAAGTTGTTTGCATTTATTCACTTCCACTGAAAAACTTGGAGGTTTCTTTATGAATCACGTATGTACGCTCAATTTTGATCCAACATATTCAACAAGGCAAGAGCCTTCAACGAAAGCCCGGTTCCAGCCACCCAATCCTACTAGCTTCAGCCTTAACTCTGATGTACGTTTCCGCCATCGTCTCAAAGTTACGTGCTACGATATCAACGTCATCGGTGAAGCCAAAAAGTTGAACAAACTTCCTGTAGATCGTACCACTCGTGTCTACTCCAGCTCTTTGAATCACAACAGCAACGCTGCTGAGGTCTCAAACACGTTTTCCAGGAGATTGCTACGAAACCAGCTCGCTATGACGCTATGACAACGTCCGTTTGTCGCCATAGATGCTTGGAGAAGCGGATGACAAACGACCCCCAACTTGCAGAAGTGCTACAGAAAATGATAGCTGACTACACATTCAAAGGATATATCCACCAACTTCCCGAAGAAGAAATTCTTCAGCTATTACATGACGTTAGGTTTTTACCCAGTTTTCCGGTTAGCAATCCAAATAAACCTGGGAAAGTTCGCATAGTGTGGGACGCTGTATGGTGCATGGTGTTCTACGGAATTCGCTTCTCTTAAAAAGCCCTGATATTTTGTGTTCTCTGCTTGATATTCTGTTACGCTTTCGATTGAATCCCGCTGCGGTTACGGGAGACTGACGCGAGAAGTTTCACCAAGTAGACATTTGTCCAGCAATACCAATGTTTCTACTAGATAGATTAAAATATGAAGCTAGTGGTTTTTATTACCCCAGCCGCACGCAATACGTCAAGAATGTCAAGGTGAGGCGATAAGAAGTTAATTCTCCAGGAGCATGCGAAGCACTACGTCAACAATATGCTGCGTTGCTACAGAAGAAGAAGCGATCCATGTTGCCAATTACGCTCAGTACGTTCAAGCCTACACTAAAAGTTTATTTTCGTTAATTAGGTTTCACTCGTTTCGTTTACAAGGATTTTGTATATAGAACAAATGTCTCGTATATTGTATGAACCATTCATATTGCATTTTATCTGGTGAAATGCTATCATTACAACTTCTTGTATAACGAGCAAAATGAATTTCATGAAGACCACCAATCGCTGTTTCTCTTTTATCGTACTCATGCATGATGGTGATGCTGCTGGCATGGCCGGGAATAATTTTTTCATCCCAAAATAACCATTGAAGCGCTGTCGAGAGTTATGGGTTCATACTCATTAATCATATAACTTCTCACGAGTCACACTAGACAACTCCACGTAGTTGCGCTTTTTTTTCAATTACATTTCGAGTCGATTAAATAGTTCTGTCAGTCATTCGTGAATGTTCTTTCTGTGTAAACAAACGCTTCGTACTTCTGACAGTTGCGCGTGTGCCATTGATATCGAAGGTATCTTCATACATACAAAAAATCAGTTTCGTTGCAGAAAACAACGAATAGATTCGTTAGTATAACCATCGATTTCCTAGTATAATTTAAAATTAATTTACTGTGTAGTACGGGTTCAAGATCCACAGCTGGATAAGCAATTGCAGAAGAGTTATCGAGGCCATTGAAGTGCTATTGAGAGTTATGCGTTCATGCTCATCAATGAAACATCTACTCACGCGTCAGCACGGCCTAGTAAGATCAATCACAGATTCAGCATCAGCACTTTTCAAAATTTCAGGTTCGAGTCCCATGTCAGAAACATAAAAAAAAAAGCTAGAAAACTCCACGTGGTTACGCTTTTTTAACCATGAATCGAGTCGATAAAGTAGATCTGTCAATTATTCATGCAACCACCAGAGAGGTGTTCGTTTTTTTGTGACGGAATATTCGTAGCTCTTTGTAAGTATTCGTACAATGCACGAATGTTATTTTTATGACAATAAATGCTTCGTGCTTTTGATAGTTGCGCGTGTAGCATCAATTACGAAGGTATCTTCATAAGAACAACAAATCAGATTTGTTACAGAAAACAACGAATAGATTCGTTTGTTCTACCTTCGATGTCGTAATAAACACAGAAATATATTTTCAGTGTATGATTTCACAACTGTAACAGCAGCTGGCTAAAAATGGCAAAATTCTTTTCTGACGACACTCCTCTTTGTAAAACTGTCCATTTATAGTGGTTCCAGTGATGCAAACCTTTGTTTTTCTTACACATTTGCAGATACCTTGCCAAATCATCAACGAGCACATTTATCTGCAGAGACATATTTGAATTTACCTGGTGCACTCCGGTTTTGTTTCAACATCCTGTTGGAATGTTTCCCGGCATGGTGCGACTGAAACCTCCATGTATACAGACTCACCAAACTGTAATGTGTGACGCAGTGAATTTTTTCGCCAAATCACGCCCAGAGATCTCAGGATTCTTTTGAACTGCCCTGATTATCTTCGCTTGAAGTTTTCGGTCATATGTTCCACTTCTATGCTTGTTTTGTTTCGATCCAACGATAGTTTTCCCGGTAACGTTTGCTGACCACTTTCAGAGGTGTAAAATTCTCTCAAGTATTTTGCTTTTCATCTTCAATAACTGTTGAAAAATTGTTATGTATCTTGACAGAAACTTTACCGCTGCATAAATCCGCTGTCATGTAGCAGTTTTAAGGAATAATCCAGAATTATAACAGCTAACGAACCAATTTCTATTCATTATAATGATGAATTCCTTATTACCTGTTTTTCACTCTGTCACAACATAGACTAAAATGAAAAATATGCCAGTGTTCTCTAGAGAAAGCAACATAAAAAATGTATGACAATCTAATTAAAAACTTTCCTAATAAATCTAGATCATCTCAGCAGGCGTACGAAAGAAATACTACTGTTTTCTGCCCTCTATTTTTCTGAAGAGACTCACCTTGTACCAACGGAATTCCGAAGTCCAAACGCAAGCATGGCCAAACGAGAACGGTGGAAATTAACGAGAAGGATGTTTCCAAAATGTTGCTCAACACCCTCCCCTATAATGTGCATGTCATCCAGCCTGTTTTACCGCATCCTGTTTTGTTATTTAACAGCCCATAAAAAGTAAAATTCTTTGCAATATATTTTTCCTCAATGTTGTACTCCAATCTCATGTGTCTCTGTCAAACGCGGATGTGCCATTTGTGCGTTGAAGTACAGAACGTCCAGCTCAATATTTGCACAAATCTTACGAAATAAGTTCTGATATTAGGAACCGTCTTTTAAGCTGAAATGTCCAGCTTTTAGAAGGAGGGTGCGAAGGTTATATGTATTCAAAGCCCATAAACGTCCAACGCACGCACCTGCTCCAAACGCGAACGTTGATGAAGTGTGATGGAGGGTGCGAGATTAAAAGATGAATGTGTTTTTTATTTTCATCTACCGGACATGGCCTCTCATCACCCTCGGATGCGTACAGAATTGGTGCTCCGTCCATCCCCCCGTCATTGATCGGGCTTATCAATGTATTTTTTTTTCGCCTCCGCCCGAAATGCCGTATTTCCCTATCGTAATAACGATCATTTCTCTCGCCTTCGAGAATGCTGCCATTAGCGTTAAACAGATTTCCGCAAATAAGACTAAATTTGTCAAGTTAAATTAGTTTCAGTATGCTAATGGGCGCCATCTTCGCGAGAGTGAAGCATTTGTGATTTTCATTTACGTTCTTCATTCATTGTGCGCTTTCAGTACTGAAATGGTATTAACTTTGGAGCTTTATCATTGGGATTTGCATTTTAGAAATTGTGCGAGTCGATGAAATCATTCGTATGACATTGCTCGGCGATGAACTGGCGAGTACCACGTAGTATAAATTATTGCCAATGCTTTAAAGCTTATTGCAATATGTATGATAATGTTGCTCATTTGTCTAGATTATAAGTTTATTATTTTCGGTGAAAACAAATCAAACAAAGTCAGATTTATCTTCGTACAGCTCTGTGTCGCAGAACTTTGCTAGCGACCGGTTGTTTATCTTGAAACAGAGTTGAAGTTTCAGTTGTCTTCCTAGAGAGAGAGAAAAACAAAAGAAACCAATGCAATATAGCACCGTATCCCGTACAACATGGGAAAAGTTTCGAACCTGATGAGCCCGCTTTTGGTTGGATCAAGTGAGTCGCATTTCTCTATCTTATCGGAATTCAAACAAGCTAAGCAATAACGTATGCGGAATGAAATATGCACAACCGTTGTAACATTTAGGATAAATGCAGTCCTGCGCAGAGCGCTAAAGGTCATACTCGAGGCACAGGTAACCTTTTATTACAATCCTAACTGGAGCAAACCTACACTGAAAATTGAAATTCGTTTATATTACGGAGTCTAAGGTAGAACTATTCGTTGTTTTCTGCAACAAAACTGTTTCGTACTTTTTATAAAGCTCTTCGTAATCAATGCCACACGCGCAATTGTCAAAAGCATGGAGCATTTGTAGACACTGAAAAAACATTCTTGCAAAGTACGAAAACAATACATAGAGCTACGAATATTTTGTTACAAATAAATAAGAAACGCCTCGCTTGTGGTTGCATAAATGATTGACAGATCTACTATATCGACTCGAAATGTAATAGAAAAAAAAGCGTACAAAAACGACGAGCTGTTTTTTTTATGTTCCTGACATGGGATTGGCAAACATACTTTTGCATATAAAAACTAATAAACGATACATTAAAAACTTAAAATCGTTCCACAAAAAACGCATTCATGACCCATAAAACTCTGGTCAATATCCACAATAAAATGATTATGATCCATAAAATTTATCAATGTGATCCATAATTTATACAAAATTTAGCAATAAAATGTCAAAAATGTACCGTTATATATCTAGGGTATGATCAGTAAAATTGTACGGATTACCCATAAACATATAGCGAATGTTCCATAAAAGGTTTGCAAAAGGATGATCCAAATTAATCATAAAATTGTTCTATGAGTCACATCTATGACCATATAACAATGAATAATAATCTATAAACTCATATAAATGATCCGTAGCAAATTATTCTTATAGAAAATTTTCTCAACTACAATTTTTCCAAACATTGGTTTTCAGAAAAATAAATCAAACAGCTCCTCTGTTAGACACACCATATTGTACAATGTGACATGGTAGCCACGATTTGTTTTGCTGTACTCCAAATGCTAGAAATATCAATGTTGCCTGCTGAGCAGTTGAGGATTGAAGAACTAAGGAAGTAGAAAGCGGTCGATGTTTCCGATATCGTCTTCAATTTAACGACTGATTCAAGCATTTGCCCGGTATAATGCAAACGGAGGATGTTTTTTGTAGTTAGGTCCGACGAGCGATAGCGAGTTGGACGGCAAGCGTTTGCCCGGCATAATTTTATAAAAAAAACTTAAATAACAGTTTGATCTAGCCTTAAATTTGACATGTAGAATAACTTTCCCCATATTAATCTCATTGTTCCTTTATTCATCCTACGATGAATCAAACAATTGGGCAGTTGAAGGATCGGTTTTGTTTTCTAATAATGTTTGCTTACTTTTAATAACAACAACAAACATTACTAACTAATCCTGTCACCTGTCAAATGGTTTAATTTCAAGTAGGATGAATTGCAAAATGATGAGATTAATATTGGAAAATCTCCCTAGTTCTTTACATGCAGGAGTTCTCTTTAACAAATTTATTGGGAAACATGTGTCGCAGTTGCGGTCGTAAAAGACCGTGAAAGCGCGAAAGTAAATCAGCTCTTTGAAAAACTGAAAATCTTCTAAAAAGCAATCCTTCTTTAATAGCAACGTTTGAGCCGCATAGCTAAAGAAACGGACATGTTAATAGATCTGAGTAGTAGCGCAGTCAAGGATCGATTTCCCCGTAGCCAAAATTTAAAAAAAATATAAACCCAACATTGTAATAATTCTGGCATAATTTATGGATCCTACATATTATTTTTAATGCCCAAAGTTTATTTCCCATGGGCCATATTTAGAAGCTTGTGGTAAATTTTTCAAAACTATCATGGATCATTCATTGCCCAGTGAACAAGCGAACAGAACAGTTCGTTCGGTCAGCTCTCCGTTGCTTTGGAAGCTTTTCACAAGTTGTTTCAAGCCTTCAGCTCTAATTTTTTCTGAATCGCGAGTGAAATCAAGTCTTGGTTTTCGGAAGTAGAAAACGTTGAGTGTTAAACAGTGCAATAACGCCATTTATTGCAATTAGCAATATTGCCACGATCGAAAAGCCATATTGTTCCATATCTATACGGCACGCACACCAGCAGGCCATCGTGTGTAGCGTGCAGTCGATCATCTGCTAACCACCACCGACCAGTATCACCAGTATCATTACCATCATCGTTCAGCTCCACGCCTAGCCGGTACACGCGGCCACTCATC
Source organism: Aedes japonicus (assembly GCA_034211315.2). Lineage (NCBI taxonomy): Eukaryota > Metazoa > Arthropoda > Insecta > Diptera > Culicidae > Aedes > Aedes japonicus. Next base: position 31,106 of record JASCZW010015968.1, read on the forward strand.
GTCGCTCGGCAGCAGCAGCACATTCGTCGCCCGTCTGTAGTAGATCAGTGATACATATAAGATAAGTTTTTTTAGTAGTATATAAGATAATTTTTATTTCTCGCTCTTTTGAATTCATTATAATCGTATTGTGTGTGAGTGTGAAGAGTGACTGAGAGTGTGTGAGTGTGTGTGCTTAGGTTTAATTTGTGTATCTGTGATTGATTGTAGTTAATTACGTTAGTGGTTGAGCGCCATAAGCTCTGACAAGCGAGCCATGGATGATTTATCGGAAGATGAATCATCTATGGCGCAAAATGATGGGGTAGCTCTTAAAGTTACCCGATCGCGCTGCTTATCCTGATAGTTCAGCTGGTCCTTGGGTTGTCTATTTTCGGCCCAAAACGAAACCTCTCAACATTTACCAGATTTCAAACGATCTGACGAAACGATTCTCGGCCGTGACCGAGATAAT
>JASCZW010015969.1:0-19545 GCA_034211315.2 Aedes japonicus
CTGTGTGCGTAAGGTAAACAACTCAACTGTTTTTGTTATTTCCCTGTGCTAATTTTGTGTTTTTTCCTACGTTCCCTTGAAATTTTCTGTGCTTTTATCAACAATTTGGACGCATCATTCATCGTCGCACTGCTGTTTGTTGGAGTACAACGATTTTATACACTTCCCGAGTCCTGTTTTCCGCGAAATTGTGCTGATACCCCGAAGTGAATAAATTACTACAGTAGCAATGGAGTCAATTTGCTTTGCCTGCACTCACACTGTGAACAAGGCGGATGAAATTATGTGCAATGGTTTCTGTAAATCATCGTTTCACCTAAAATGTGTGCACCAGTCTACAGAAATCCGCAACATTATTACCAACTGTTCCCAGCTCTACTGGATGTGTAAAGCCTGTACGAAAATGATGGCCCATGCTAATTTTCGTCAAGCAATCGCATCCACTAATAGTGTTATGGATTTGATGGCGGAAGAGCACACAAAAGCGCTGAATGAATTGAGGAAGGAGATAGCACTCAACACAAACAAAATCAACACTATTCTGCAGCGAACACCGTTACAAACAACACCACACATTCCAAGATCGCAGTTCTCTGCAACGTCGAGGAAACGGCCACGGCTTTTGCTAGATGCACCGACAAACCATGATATGGTATCTGTTGGTACTAAAGAAATCGCACCTGATGAATCCATCCCGTTAGCTGCGACGCAAGGGGAGGATTTGTTTTGGTTGTATCTGTCCGGCTTCGATCCTCATGCAACGGTACAACAAATTGAGAAGCTAGTGAAAAACAATCTCAAAACCGATAGCACTGTTGATGTTGTCAAGTTGGTGCCTAAAGGGAGAACTGTGGATGAACTAACGTTCGTATCGTTCAAAGTTGGCCTGAAAATGCAGCTAAAGGACACTGCCTTATCTGGATCGTCATGGCAGAAGGGAATTAGCTTCCGTCAGTTCGACTTCAGCCACATCGCATCTTCTCGAACAACATTTCGCTTCCAACCCACACCAGAAATCCATCAGCAGTAATCATCAGTCTATGGTACGTACCGAGATTTTTTCTACTCCGAATGAACGACCCACTACACTCATCCGAAACACACAACACTCGTCTTCTTCACTCGATATCCAATCGATCTCAAAACAACACAATGATCCCAGAAAAACACAACAGACGTTCACTTTGTACTACCAAAACGTCCGTGGCCTCCGTACGAAAACAAACGATTTGTTTTTGTCACTATCTGGTAGTGACTACGATGTCATAGCTCTTACAGAAACATGGCTCAATAACGATATCGGAAACACAGAACTCGCACACAACTACACGATTTATCGGTGCGATAGAAATGCTAACACCAGCTGTTTTTCACGTGGAGGTGGAGTACTAGTTGGGGTGAGGAAGGGGCTGCACAGTACGTCTGTTAGTCTTGCTGAATGTGAGCGATTAGAGCAGATCATTGTTCGTGTTGTTTTGCCGAATTTTGAGCTGTATGTTTGCGCTATTTATCTCCCACCCAACAGTGAAACGTATCTGTATGAGCAGCATTCTGCTTGTGTTCAGAAGCTACTTGATCTTGCTGGCAATCGTGGCCGTGTTTTGGTTGTTGGTGATTACAACCTTCCCCACTTGTGTTGGATGCACGATGTAGAAATAAACTCCTTTCTACCGATCAATGCCTCGTCTGAGGAAGAGATAGCCCTGATTGAGTCGATTGTAGGCTGTGGTCTTTATCAAGTTAATGACTTGACCAACGTAAATGGAAGGCTTCTCGATCTGGCATTTGTGAATGACGATAAGTGTGTGGAGCTACTTGAGCCACCGTTGCCATTGTTGAGAATCGATCATCACCACAAGCCATTCGTACTAAAATTTGAAACTACTAGCAAGTGCGATGATTTGAATGTGTCGGACACTCTCAACTTTGATTTCAACCGATGTGATTTCGCATCGCTAAACGAATTAATTTCTGCTGTTCGCTGGGATGAGTGTCTTGTTGGGTGTAGTATGGAAGAGGCAGTTTCCGTCTTTTATCAACGGATTTTTTCAATTGTTCGTGATGTTGTCCCGGTGAAGCAACGACGCTGATTTTCGGGGACAAGACAACCTTGTCGGAACAGCGAGCTTCAACATCTACGGAATCGACTACGGAAGGCTAGAAAACGTTTTTTTCGGTCGAGGGATGTACAGCGAAAAGTGGAGCTGCGTGACTTAGAGAGCGAATATAACTCTTTGCATGCGCGATGCTTTAGCAACTACATTCATCGCACAGAAGAAAGAATCAAGCAGGATCCCAAAACGTTTTGGTCGTTCATGAGAAGCAGAAAGCAGAACAATGGAATTCCTCAGCGCGTTTCCTACAACGAGACAACAGCCGAAACTCCACTCGACTCGGCAAATTTGTTCTCGTCCTTCTTTCGAAGTGTGCTAAGTAACAACCGATCACCTTCGTCTGAAGCGTACCTGGACAGTTTGCCTCGATACGACTTCAACATGGCGCTTTTCAACTTTTCTCAGGGGGATGTGCTGAGAAAGCTACAAGGGATAGATGACTCTAAAAGTGCTGGGCCAGATCGTGTCTCTCCGATATTCATCAAGAACTGTGCTGATTCGCTTACCGTGCCCGCCACCATTCTTTTCAATCGTTCGATTCTGGAAGGCATTTTCCCAAGTGCTTGGAAAACAGCTGCTATTACTCCCATTCACAAAGGCGGCAGTATACACAACATCGAGAATTACCGTGGCATCTCGATCTTGAGTTGTATGCCGAAAGTTTTTGAAAGCCTCATCCACGATTCGCTTTATCCTCACGTGCATCATATAATCTCCGAGTTTCAGCATGGATTCGTGAAAAAACGCTCAACTTCTACCAACCTGATGACTTTTGTTTCTTCGTTAGTCGACGCACTGGAAAAGCGACAACAAATCGATGCCATCTATATCGATTTCACCAAAGCATTTGATAGAGTGCCGCATGCTTTGATGGTGGATAAATTTAATAGAATGGGCCTTCCTACTTGGTCGACTCAATGGATATTCTCCTACCTAACGGGGCGTTGTGCCTACGTACGCATTAATGGGACGTGCTCGGATCCATTCGATATCACATCTGGTGTGCCCCAAGGGAGTCATTTGGGTCCACTTCTTTTTGTGCTATTTGTCAACGATCTTTGTGAAACAATTAAATCGCCAAAAATAATGTTCGCAGACGACCTGAAGTTCTACCGCGTGGTTTCATCGTTAGTTGATTGTTGTTCTATTCAAGCTGACATCGAGGTATTGATGGGTTGGTGTAATCTAAACGGCATGGAAGTCAACGTCCGTAAATGTAACGTCATCACATTCTGTCGATCAAGGAATGCAACCATCTTCGATTACAGAATGGAGATAACGAGTATCGCTAGAGTGAGCACTAGGCTGGGTCAAAATTCAAATTCTAGTTCCCTAATAATTTTTGGAAGCTTTTTGGGACCCATAATAACTGTGCAAAATTTCAGCTCGATCGGTGAAACTATATTTTTGCTCTCGAGGTTTTAATTTTACATAGGATTTTATATGGGAAAACTTACTTTTACATTGAATAATCTGGCGAGGTGACCCGTTGCCATTTAAAAATAAGTGAACCAAATTTTCTTCTTGGAAATTTTCCAAGGAAACTTTTCTTTGAAGACTGCAAAGCGATCCGACGATTGTGGAAAAAGTTATTGAGCTAAAACTGATTACAATCCAAACGAACGGCTCACTGAACTGTTTTTCCTAACAACACTGCCACCTGCAGCATGGCCTGTAGCCTGCTGCTGTTGGCGCGAAGCAACCACGTTGTTGTGGGGCGTTCACTCGGCATGGAGGAAAGCCGTTATCATGCACATAGAACAGTTTGACAGTTGACTCCGTTTGAACGAAGTTATACAAAGCTTTCGTTGCGAGTTCGAATTATAATCTGTTGCTTGAAGAAAATGGAACAGTGTCGATTCCTTTTGTTGGCCTAGTTTTAAACTAGTTCAAACCCAAAATAATACCAACAAAAAGGGATGCGCTTCAAGTGATGTTTTATTATAATTATTTGAAGCATTATGCCATCCCAGAGTGCATCGAAGAAGTGGCTCAAATGGTTGTAAAGTTAAAATGAAAGTTAAAATGGTTTGAAGTTAAATGAAGTATTGAAGTCTTAGTAGCGGCACATTGACTAAAATACGATTTTTTGCAAAGTCCAGATGTACCAGTTTTGTAAATTGTACCAATATTTTGAATGATAAAATTTAGAATAAATTGTCTGAAAAAGATATTTATTCGTTTTTCCGAGCATCTTATTTTGCAGAGCTTCAGGTTCAGCCTATATTTCTTTTTTGGAGGTCTTACTCTACTCTCGATGTTATTCGTTGAAATGTTTAATTGTTGGGATAAATTTTGTGCAAAAACATGTAAAAAATTGCGAATAAATGACCCCGTTAAAAATAATAGGTCCACTATACCGGAAGCGTGTGCACAGTATCATCCAATCCAAAGATACTATGCGCATGACATCGACTTTCCTCCATGCTGAGTAAACGCCTCACAACAACGTGGTTGCTTCGCGCCGACAGCAGCAGGCTACAGGCCATGCTGCAGGTGGCAGTGTTGTTAGGAAAAACAGTTCAGTGAGCCGTTCGTTTGGATTGTAATTAGTTTTAGCTCAATAACTTTTTCCACAATCGTCGGATCGCTTTGCAGTCTTCAAAGAAAAGTTTCCTTGAAAAATTTCCAAGAAGAAAATTTGGGTCACTTATTTTTAGATGGCAACGGGTCACCTCGCCAGATTATTCAATGTAAAAGTAAGTTTTCCCATATAAAATCCTATGTAAAATTAAAACCTCGAGAGCAAAAATATAGTTTCACCGATCGAGCTGAAATTTTGCACAGTTATTATGGGTCTCAAAAGGCTTCCAAAAATCATTGGGGAGCGAATATTTTTTTCTGTCATATGTCCGTGTCCCAGGCTAGTGAGCACAGTAAAGGAACTCGGTGTACTACTTGACAGCAAGCTAAACTTCTCACAACAAATAGCAGCAACGACCGCTAAAGCCTACGCGGTACTTGGATTTGTTAAACGAAATACGAAGCAGTTTGAAGACGTTTATTGCTTGAAGTCGCTTTACTGTGCGCTGGTACGCAGTATATTAGAATATGGTGTTCTTGTGTGGGCGCCATACCCTGTCGTTCATATTCAACGGATTGAACGAATTCAACGCAACTTTCTTCGGTTTGTGCTCCGCCGGCTGCCTTGGAATGATCCAGTAAGACTGCCCCCTACGAACAGCGATGCGCTTTGGTACGCCTACCGACGTTGGCTGATAGAAGGGTTCTTTTGCAACGGCTTTTCATATTCGACATCCCGAGTAATAAAATTGATTGTTCGGCGCTCCTGGGTAACATACAACTTAACGCTCCAGCAAGAATAACTCGGCGTACGGATTTCCTTCGACTATCTACGCATCGTACTTTATTCGGACAGAACAACCCATTCGACGTTTGTTGCCGTAGGTTTAATGAAGTGTCTGACCATTTTGATTGTTCATGTTCAAAACTAGAATTAGTGTTTAGTATAATCTGTCTGTACGAATTATTCGAAGACAAGTAAATAAATAAATAAATAAATAAATAAATATTCCACCTTGAGATGTCCACATGACAACTCGGAAGACTGACGGTTAGCTTCGGCAAGACTAAACAATCAATGTGTTAAATGAATTTACCGACACGCGAAGCGAGAGATATTGCCACGGAGTACCGTACACAAACGGTCGATTGGCCTATGCCACTCACTGGTTGATTTATGCGATTGCGTTTTAATCCCAACTTCTGGCAAAGCGATTCGGACACGAAATTAGATTGCGAGCCACTATCGAGCAAGGCTCGGGCATAATGACCAATACCATCGGCGTCTTCTACTCGCACTAATGCTGTTGATAAGAACACAATAGAACCTCGTGGCTTGTTTGTTAGAGTGGGCGACGCGTCATATGAGCAAGATGGAAGTGGTTCACTTTGTTTGGAACGACTATTCGAATGAACCGACGGCGAGAGAGAGAGGGGCTACTCACGGCGGACGACTGCGGAGGCGATACAACTACCGACGATCCCGACGACGGTACGTTTGCCTGTGGTGAGTTACGCGAAGACACCACCGACGGTGCTACCGATACCGCATACGAATTCTCTACAGGGAGATGAGACCTTCTGTCGAGCAAACAGCCGTGCAAGTTGGATCTTCTACTAGAGTTGACATCGAGGTTAGAGGTGGAAGGTGAAGTAAGGTATGGTGTTTTTTCGCACAGGTCTTGCAAAGGGTACTGCGACAGTCTCTCGACATGTGTCCTCCTCGAAGACAATTGATGCAGAGCTGGTGTTTTTTTGACGAAGTCTAGCCAACTTTTTGGCTTCAATTTCAAGAACAACTCACACTGGGGTAGTGTATGAGCCTGCTTGCAGTTAGGACATTTGAGAACATTCTCCGAGGCGACGTGTCTGGATGATCTTGCTTTGGCTGGCTTTGATGGATTGGTAGTTGGTTGACTGTGAGTAGATCTACACATCTGTAGTGCGCGCGATCGTTTGTGGATAAAATCAACAGGGTTTTGTACTGTGGGACATCGCCTTCCTCGCACTGACTCTCCCAATCCAACAAAGATTTTTCGTCCAAGAGGCTGCTCGAGCGTTCAACTAGGAATGAATTCCAGTGAGCCTCGGCAGATTCGAGCTTATCCAAGATACCCACGTGTCGGTTGAATTCTTCCGCAAGTTCGGCAAAGACAGAAGCCGATTCCTTTCTGACTCGAGCAATTTTCATAATCGAGGACATGTGTTCTTTTACGAGGAAGTTTTTATTTTCGTAACGATCACTGATTGTCTTCCATGCGATCGTATAGTTATCTGAAGTTATGGCGAGAGACGAAATTAAACGCGATGCTTCGCCCTTCAATGCACTTCGTAGGTAGTGAAGCTTTTGCACCGAACTAATTTGAAGGTTGGTGTGAACAAATGATTTGAACAAATCGCGAAATTCGTCGAATTTCCTTCTGAATTCAGGAATTCTAATTTCTGGAAGCTTGAGGGTTGTTTGGTAGGTAGAGGGCACATTTTGAGTGACCGGCAGTAGCCGTAGAAGGTCCATGGGCGGGGGTAGGGAGTTAACTCACAAGAGATGCTTTGAGCTCGAAATAAAGATTTTGAAATTCCTGTCGATTTTCCGAGAGACCCACCTCCTGATCCTCAAATGCTTCAATCTCATCTTCGGTCTCCTCAAACTTGTCCAACAGCTGATCTAAACGCTCGATACGAATGGGGAGCTGATTAACTTTACACACGTCGTACTCTGCATCGAACTGTAGTATAAGTTTCGCGGAACCGAGGATGTTTTCACGTTTTCGAAGCAAGATTTTAAGGACCAGGGCGCGCTTCTGCAGACTCCTTTTCGGGGAAGCGCTCATCACACCGAATTTTTCAGAGCTAGATACCCACCTGTTGATATGACTACCACGTGCTTTCGGAACCTCAATGTCTACGCACACCCGAACTCGAAGTAGAAGAATGTTCTGGAATCGCCCTAGCTGGACACGCTCGATGGATGATTTGGCACTTCTGTGGCCAAGAACGACGACAAAGATTCCACGTGGTACTTTAGAGCAACCAAGTGTAGGCTGGCTTCCCATTCCAAACTGTTTTCCTTCGGCTTCGAACGAGACGACAACTTTGGGAACTCTTCCCGGGTTTCAGCACCACTCATTGTAAAATCGATTCTTTTAGACTCGATTAACTTCAAAACTAATCCATGCCTGGTTTGGTTCCATCTTCATCTGTTTTGGTCTCATTCAATTACCAAATCTCCAAGCATACACTCGAGTATTTCAAGTTTACCGAACAAGTCCCCAATTACAAACTTACACTGAAATCATTAGCACTTTCTACAATTATCCTTATTAGAACATAAAGCTTATCCCCAAATGACCTGTGCCAACACTGATCTACCTTCCCCACAAATCGACTCCATTGAGCAAATATTTGCATAGACAATTTCCTTTATTTTTGCACCGCCCTCCGGTATCCTGTGTGCCAGTTCGACCGAGTAGTTCCTCTCCAACGGCACAGTTGAGCCGGCAGTTGAGTGTTAACGACAACCATTGGCACCATGGCCCACACCAACATCGGAACCATCCGTCGCCTTGAACTTCCGGGGTTGGACCGATTGGGAGGAGAGCAAATAGCAAATGGTTACTGCAGCAGCATGCAGCACTGCCAAGGATGCATCCCGAGGTTGGAAGTGGTTTCCTGTTTGCTTGGGGGAAAGGCGATATCCGGCACTCGACGGGTGGCGATGCTGCACACACCATATTTACCTAATATTATTATATCTGCCTAACCGAGCACAACCGGAGATGGAGGAAGATGGAAGATGGTCCCAGGGTTAGTGGCGAGCAAGATCACTGGCAAACATATGTACTCCGTCTCTCTCTCTCGTTCTGCTCTTGCAGCCGTGCAGGCTGAAGTGATACGATTTTGAACTTCGGACTGCGGCCACTGGGGATGGATCTACCCTCGACAATCGATTTGTGGGTTTCCGGTTTGTCTTCCTACGTATGCAAGGATGAAGCGAGGAGCTGGGGCATTTGATTATTTTGTTGAATGACTTTATCAGGAATCGATGTGTTGGATCGAGGGTCAACTATTTGCCCTGGAAGGGAGATTACGGGAAGGATATTGATTTCACTTTAGAATATAGGTTGGATAAATCTATATGTATGGGGCTGGCCACTTGAATTGTAAATGGATGCCATCCACTACGTTCTAATAGAGGGTTGATTATTTATCGATTGTGTAATTGTGCTGTGGAAGCATTGTGTGGTAGTCATTCTGAGGTGTAATTGTTCCAGGGAATTGTAGATTGACATGTCAAGCCATGATTCTGTTCCAGCCGGAGAATGGCGAAGGCAATATTTTTCTTGATCCTCAAACCACCGAGCCACCAACAAAGAACGGTTCAACGTTTTTTCCGTGTTAAATAAACCGCGGTAGATTATGAATAAAACATTCCGCACTTGAAAGGCAAATTTCCTTCCCTCCTCTCGAACAGAAAGTTCTGCTTTTTTTGCTGCTACTGCTGCTCTTGTTGCCACCATAAATTGTCTCCTTATGGCAAATCGAGGTAGGTATTACCTGCTGCCATTGCCAGCCACAGTCGAGGTCCCGACCGGCACCCACCCAGACCCAGACCCAGACCGAGAGGGAAAGCGCAAAAGGTTAAACTAGCGAAGCAAAAGAAAATCATTATTCGTCATAATTCTGTCGCTTGTCTTCGTGCCGGATTTTCTTCTTTTTTTTCAGTGATGACATTTTGTCATACGATTCAAATTCAACGACGATGGCCAGGTTCTGGAGACGTTGCCGGACAAATTGTCCACCATGAATTTCAAATTTCTACGCCAACGGAAAGCAGGACGGAAAAAAAAGGAAAAAAAAAGTTGGATTGCGGCAGAATTGTGTCCTGTTGCACCATTCGTTTGTTGTCCTTTTTCTTCACATTTTGATGAATGGCATTTCTGTCGCATTATCCTTTCAGCCATTCTCAACTTGGCCCTGAAATTCCTCATTCCTTCCCGAGTAAGATAACCATCGCCGGAGAAATTGTTTGAAGGGCTGATTTTACAGTCGATTTCATTTCAATTTACAAGAATTACACGACTTATTGATTGGGTTTTTCCTCATGATGGAAGGCTCGCCAGGAAATTGATTCACTGAAAAGCCTCTTTCGAGAGAGCTGAACCTTCTTCATCTGCCATCGACTTCGAGGAAATAGGACGTCGATGACGAGCACAAAATTTATATCACACCCAATCATGAACCCTTTCACTTCCACGTGCTGCCCATCGAAAGCACCCAAAATTCACCCGGATCAATCCACCCTACGCATTAGCCCCACTCATAGGATGAGATGATGACTTTCCCCATCACCTCCTCCGGCAGCGGGAGGGAAAAATATGAATCACCTAGTTTCGGTGGCATCTGATGAAACGATAGCAGCACCTTCTGGATTTCAAGTCGGCAGAGAAATGGGGAGGCGCCAATTTTCGCAGACATTTCAAAGTGGGGGGGAAATTCTCGGAAGAAGAATCGCATCGACAAATCAAGGAGCGAAATTCCAATCACGTATCCGGACAACTTTTATGCTTCCCTCTGTCTTTGGCAGCAGCGAGGAGTTCCTGTGCGAGTTCGTGTGTGCACTTCGGTTGGCTTAAATTTCTTTGTGCGAAATCCAGCCCCAGCATCGTGCCTGTTAGAATGTCAGAAAATGGAGGAAAACAAGCCAATTTCAGCTTTTGCCGAGCTTGCTCATCGTTGTCGTCGGTGGCGTCGTTTGTGACAGAGGAAGCACCTTGGCTTTGGAATTTCTGACGAAAGGAATTTCTTGACATGCTCGATGAAGCTGTTCGAATCTCTGTGCGGGATTTTCTCTGCATCAACCGAGCTCTGACTGTTGAACGCAGTTGAAAGATGCCTGTGGCTAATGTGGAAGATTTCTGGTGGCATGGCAAAAAAAAATAATAAAGGAATGCAATTTCAACTGAATAAGAGCTGCAGATTACAGAATTGATCCATAATGCTGGTGAGAGGATTTCATCTGTCAGTTTCTTGAGTGACTTTCTTATCATTTCCCATTCATTGGCTTCTTTTGTTTCGATTGAGTGGCCCTCTAGAAGATTGAGAAATCATTTATATCAATCGCTTAACAGCAACTTCAGAAGCTCACAAGTTCAATAAGCAGACCTGGAAATACTCTGATCATCATCAACTTCTAAATTCACGAGCTTCTTCAGGTTAAAGTTCAAGTCTAATTAGACCTACGGGAAAGTGAATTCCATCCATAAACACTATAAATTGCCTCTTATCCGTCCGTTATTTTCGTCCGTGAATTGTCAGTCTAATAATGGTTTCACGCTTGCTTCGATTTCCAAACGGACACAAAACATAATATGATACACACACATACAATTTTATGATTCGGAGCTATTGAGTTAGTTAGTCAAATACTTACACTCGCTACATGTTCGGGAATTTCTGAGCTTCTGACTGGACGCTTTGTTTAAAGCTTGCTTCAGATAGAATTGGAACAAAAACAATTGCCTGTATTTCAGTTATTTATGAATGAATTCAAGATCTTTTTTTATACAAATGTAGCGTTTTCTTCATACTTTTAAGAAAAAATACGGATAAAATTATTCGTCACGGTTTCGAAGGAATTCTTGATTTTTTCCTGTAACACGGCTCATTAGGCGGCGCACACCTTCTTCGTCCATCGTTTTAGCTATCTTATTGCACCAGGTCTTCATCTGATTGATGTCTTTGACAACCTTACCCTTTGCTTTGAGTCTCCTCTTCATGATTGCCCAGTATTTCTCATTTGGGTGGGTTAAGGTTTTTCGGAACAACCTGGACCCCTTTCTCTGCATACCATTCTTGAACGACTTTGCTGTAATGACAGCTTGCCAAATCTGGCCAAAACATTACGGGATGGTCGTGGGATCGAATGAACGGCAAAATTAGTTTTTGGAGACACTCTTTTGGTATAGTTCCGACGTCATTGTCTTATTTGTAACGAAAACTTTCGTTTTTTGCCACAGCTGCAAATGCCCTGCCAAATCATGAATTTTCGTGCAAATTTGTCGGCAAAAACAAATTTAAATTTGGCTGGAACATCCCCCCGAGCCGTTGCCAAGTAAAATTTTTGACCTGGGATTTGCTCGAAGTCAGCCTTGACATAGGTTTCATCGTCCATCAGAAGACACCCGTCGAACTTGATCAGCACCTGGTCGTATAGCTTCCGAGCACGGATTTTGGCCACACTATTCTGTTTTATGGTCCGATTTGGCTGTTTCCTAGCTCGATACGACTTGATTCTTTCCCGGAGTCGAGTTCTCCTCGCGGTACTGTGGGCAGCACCGAATTTTCTAGCCAAATCACGGTCCGACAGATTGGGATTCCTCTTAATCGTCTTCAAAATCTCACCACGCAGTTTCCGGTCGACAGTTCCACTCCGACGATTGGCTTGAGGCTTCCGAATCGTCGTCAATGTTTCCTTATACCGTTTGATAACGCGCCATACGGTATTTCTGGGCAATTTCAGCTGTTTAGCTAGCCTAGATACAGACCACAATGGATTTTCCAAATAACTGTGCACAATTTTTTCCCTTCTTTCGGCTTCCATGTTGATTGTTTACAAAGTACAGTCAATTTGCGGAATGTCAAATATACATACGTAAAGCTGACAAAATTCCCGACACGTGGGCGCCAAGAACTTCCAAATCCGTCCACCAGGAGCGCCACAATATGAGCAAAAGTTTGTTCCAATTCTAAATGAAGCAAGCCTTATAAGGAGCAATACTTAGCTCAAGAAGTGACTGCATCATTGGGTCATTAATATGACAGAGCATTCTCTGTGTTGGTTGACTGCTGCCACAGTTGGATTGCAACGAGCAACGATAAACAACACGAGCTCCAAAAACCATTCCAAATTCCTTTTGACAACTGACGACAACGATAGCCATCTGATGTCAGATGGACACAGAACATTCAGAGGCTTGAATTCCAAGAAACTTTGTATCATCTGGAATTTCTTGGTCCGTTCGGGGTTGCCTGAAAAGTAATCGTAGATATCCCGCTTCAACTGTTCTAGATACAATAGCAGTGGCGAGAACATTTGATAATTATGAAATGAGGACAGTCAGCAGCTTCTTGACGGATCGATCGGAACCTATCATTACCGATGCTCCATCTGATTCAAAACCTACAAGTCTTTTTTTTTGTTCTCGGTGCCATCGATATTAAACTGTTTAACAATTGCGCAAACTAAATAAAGCTTTTCACACTGCTAGATGCTATTACAGATAACAAGAAGTCACGTTCAAAATAACTTTACATCGAAGAGCAAAAATAACTATCGAGAAAAATATTGTAAATTCCCAAAATGCCTCTGCGTGAACGTATGAAAATGCTACTAAATTGAACGAACAGTAGTTTTGTAGAAATCCCTGTAGGAAATTCTGCCGAAATTTGTGGAGCGGCGATTGTAGTTACATGGATACCAAATCAAAAAGACACATATTCAGGGGTAAATGGGGCAAAATAGACCATTTCCTGACTCGGCGCAGGCTGAACATGGGACCATTCAATTTTTCAGTGTTTTTTCACGTACGATGTGGTCCTTTTCATGTAGAAAATTCATCGGCGATTGTAGATATATGAATGAAAACTTAAAAACACACAATGATAGGGTTAAATGGGGTTAAATGGACAGTTAAACGATTCAGTAACTGAAAGGAAACTACATCATTCGATTTCTTAAGCTTTTTTACGTAAGATAGGCTCATTGCAGCCAAAAACTTTGGCAGCGATTGTAGCTGAAAGGGTACGAACAAGAAAACCGCAAATGAAAGGGGACATTATGCAAAATAGGCCACTTTCCGAGCTTGAAACTGATTGAAACCTGCACCATTCGATTTCCAAGAGTTTATATCATAAAATATGCTTCTTTGCGGGCCAAAAATTCAGCGCCGTTTCTAATTATATGGGTGCCAACTTAAAAAGACACATTTTTAGGGGTAAATGGGGTAATATGAACCATTCACATCCAGCGACGTCTCATCTACGGGAATTTGGGTCCGTTTTTTCCCACTGTTTACTGTGTGAAACGCAACCGAGCCTTACCTGCGGTGATGGCACCAGTACAAGTAGTACATAGGTACGTGGCCCCATGGTATAGGCGCCAAAAATGTTTGCACTCAATGCACTATTTACTACCGAGGATTATTAGATATCGTGTTCGTCCGTTTTAAAATCAACTGTGTGTGTGCGCGTGCATGCGTGCGTGTGTGTGTGGGTGGACACAGCCTTCGTCTCTTTTCGGAAAGTAACACTCTTGGTTTTGGAACCTGGATATGAGTAGGAAACGCTTGCGTTTCAGCGGACAACTAAGCAGTGCATTAACTTACTTAGCTTCGTCACTCTCAACGACCTATATTCATATAAATATACATATGCTTTCTCGCCAAGGAAAGCCTCCCGCACAATCCCATCTAATTTTCAACTCTAGAAGTCTATGAAGGTAGCATGAGTTCACAGCATTTTCTTAAGAAGACATCAAATCAACACTTCCCTCCCAAGCCTTACTTATCATAAGGATCTGGCCAGGCGTAGTGCAAAGAGCTCGATGGATGAATCGTCTGTCACACCCAAGGCGGCTCTTCTGGCGCATCCATCGTCTCTACAACAGCCAACGCAGGGCTATGTATGGTCGCAACATGCTATGCTGTGCTATGCTATACAATGGCTTAAAAATAGTTACTTCAATATTTTTTCTATTCGTCATCATTCAATCTCATTATTACACTCACCGGTAAATTTCTATAACGAGACAAATTAGTTACATCAATGTAGATTAAAGCTCTATTTATTTATTTATCATTTGATTGATCATATGACATCATTGAGTCATATAACGGTAACAAGAAATAAACAATGATACATAAAGCAGGGTGGCCACACAATCTTAATATAAAAATACCCGCATTTTTGCTTTATTTTCACGACTGTTAAGATGAGTTAATATAAATTACTCGTAGCTAAATCTCTGAGCTCCCAACCTTTTTCCAGTTTAATTTACCACCAGACTTTTTCCATTTATTTAAAATACGCCTTCTTGTGCGACAGGATAAGCCAATTTTCAACAAATGTTGTCAAATTTGGTTGCTCCTTCTTGGTTCTAGCCAACATTTGTCCAAACCATTTTCTTTTCTCTGGAATCCAGCAAACAACATCAGACGGCATTGAGCACAGCTGCCCAAATGCTTTTTTCACCATGTGTTAACACCCTTACAAACGTAATTTGCCACCACATGAAAGATAAGTTCATTTCTGGCCTCACCTGTTACAGCCGCATATTCAGATCTTCCAAAGGCATCTTCAACGGTGGTTCAAATCGTGGTTTGGATTTATTTGTTTAGACCAAGCGCAAGAACATCGCTGCATCGCTGGTGTATGTAAATTTTGTTGTATATCGCATCTATTTTACATCGTTTCAGAACTTATTTAAGCTTCTAAGTTTCTTACTGAACGCACTCTTCAGAAATGTAATTTAATGAACTTCGGAATATCTATGAAGATTGGGTGGATATATCTATAATGAACATGTCAGAAGTTGATTCAACTTCTCGGCAGTTGAATAAAATAATTGGAAGTTTCCAGATAATCATGAAGTTTGCTCGCTGTCTTTCGAGAAGAGAAATGGTGGAACTTTATAGAAGTTCATTGAATTGCCGAAAAATTATTAAAGTTTCTGGAAACTTGGATGAACTTCCAAACAGCTTCCCAGAAGTTGTTTTAACTTCCAGCAGGTCATAGTTTATATCTAGCTTTCAAAGCGAATGCACGTAGTGTTCACGCTCGGTTAGCGTTTACAAAGGCTTTTGTTTGCGAGTCTGGTTTGTTGCAATGGCATCCATTGGTTATCAAGGTGCTCGTAAGCCCCGCGTGCGATCATATGGTCAATCGGCGTGACCATTTATCGTCATCGCGGAATCGGAAGGTGAAGAGCTCGCACTGCCGAAGCTAGCGAAACTGGTGGTTCGAGACTTTGGTGAAGCCTATGTAAAAGCGTTGCGAATGTCGCGTAGGAAGGCGAAATTTCTAATGGCCTCAGCAGTGGCAGCCAACGACCTATCGACTAAACAATATGGTGCAGTTAGATGGAATGTCCCTCAAAGGCTTGTTGAATGTTTGGGGGTAGCTTACGTCGAAGGCGTTGAGGATGAGGACCTTGGCTTTCTGACTTCTTTTGAAAAGTCGAAAGCTTACCAAATTGGAAACCCAAAAGTGATCGAGGTCAGGCGGTTCCAGAGGAAAGGTGATAGAGGGCCAGTACATCTACCGTTAGTGGTAATCACGTTTTCCGGATTTCATCTACCTTCGCATGTCGAGTTGGATGGTGCTTTGTCTCCAGTACGACAATACAACTATCCGGTGAGACAGTGTCGTCAGTGTTGGAGATTTGGTCACGTTATGAAGCATTGCAAAAGTAAGCGTAGATGTTATTCTTGCTCAACTGAAGTTGTGGATGAAGAGCAGGCTTGCATTGGCGGGCTAGTCTGCGTGAATTGCTCTGGAGATCACAGAGCCAACGACAGCAAAAGATGCCCAGCTTTCAAGAAGAAACGCGAAGAGGAGAAGAAGAGGCAATCAAACTTTTCGCAGGGAAAGACCGACTGGTTTGCCGCTCTGGCTCCTATTAATGGTGATGGTGGTGTAGTTGTGGAGCAGACACCGTCTCTCAGCACCAATACAATCCGTGTTCAGGGTACCGATGTAGTGAGCTCGGCCTAGTCGAGAACTTGTCAAATACGGTCTCGGCCGAAGCAGCAATAGTTTCAATCTACGAAGAAGCGGGTACTATGAAGCGGAAAAGTCCGGAAAAGCACGATTTCAGTGACGACGGAGCGTACCCTCCGTTGAAAGTACGCTCAACAGTTGTGTGGACATCATCGTTAGCAGCGATGAAGAACAAATAGAACAGGAAGAATCGGTAGTCTCTCAGCTTCAGCTTAGCAGCGCCGATGCAGGAGGGGAGGTTGTATGTGATAGTTTCTCTGATTTGGAATCGAATGCGTGTGAGGGTGTAGATATACAACGGTTTCTGTCAACCGATTAAAGCAGTGGAGGAGAAATTGATTCTCCGAACCGATTATGAGCTTCACCATGAACAACACATCGTCTCATGTTCCCTTGAAATTCCTACAGTGGAACTGTAGAGGGATTAAGAAAAAACACGCTACACTAGTAAACCTCACAAACACTTACGAAACTTCGATAGTACTACTATCGGAAACGCATCTGGAACCGTCAACGCAATTTCAACTGAAAGGCTTCAAGATTTTGAGGAATGATCACCGGAGCAACTCTAGAGGTGTTTTGATAGCCCGTAACCAGTGGATGAATCCCGTTCCTTGCCAGTTCAATGCTCCAAAGGGAATAGATGTAGTCGGTTGTTCAATCAACAGTTCCAGAGGAACCATCACAGTTGTTTCTATTTACATACATTCCGGTACGGTAGTAAACGCACGGGAGGTGGAAATATTCCTCAATTCGATTCCCAAACCATTTATAGTGGGTGGGGACTGGAACGCTAAACACTCTCTCAGGGGAAATGTGCAAAATGATAAACGAGGATACGTTGTTCATGACGTATTTGAGTCACTTGGGTTGGTCGTGCTCAACAACGGAAATCATACCAGATTCGATCGATCAAGGGCTTCCAGTGCAATCGATCTCACGGTCACAATAGCGGACATCAGCCTGTGCTTCAACTGGGACACACTGAGTAATCCTTTCAGTAGTGACCATGTTCCTATTGTATTTGAGATGGAGCATACTACTAACAGTGTGGGAATTGGGATTCATCACATAAATTGGGGTGCATATAAAGAAGAAGTTTGGAGAAGATTAGAAACCTTAAGGTGCGAGAATTTTGACGATTTTTGTGACATTTTCCATGAAAGCATAGCTTCGTTACAGTATGGAAATATGTGAATACTGCCCATAAAACTCCCCAACCGGGGTGGGACTCAGAACTGCAAAGCAAAGTGAAAAACGTCCGAGATAGTTTTCAAAGATGGAGACGCAATGGCTATTCCGGGGCTATGTATGAGTGCTACAAAAAGTGCGAGAGTGAATTCAAGCAAATGGTTAAAGCAAAGAAACGTGAGGCCGGGAGTAAGTTCTGCGATTCGTTGGATAATGATACTTCTTTACCAACGTTGTGGCACATGGCCCGCAAATTCAAAGGAAGAGATGGTGCAAATAATCGTCCTAGAGATCCTGAAATGATGGATGAGATTCTTCAAAGGTTGGCTCCCGCATCCACGCTGGAACCGATGCATTCTACGCTTCCCCTGGAGTTAGATGAGGCGACGCAAAACTATTTCTCCATTCATGACCTGGATAACGTACTTGGAGAAACAAGTTATTCCTCACCCGGTGACGACGGAATATCATACGCTGCTATACGATATCTCCCCGCAACGGCCAGGATAGTCTTGCTGAAAATTTATAACGATATCTTCATGACTGGAGTCATTCCTGAAAGCTGGAAAATTTTCAACATCGTACCTATTTTGAAGCCCGGGCAGAGACCTGATTTAGCTAAATCGTACAGACCGATTGCACTTGCGTCATGTTTCCGTAAAGTTCTAGAGATAATGGTTAAAGAAAGAGTGGAGTGGATAGTGGAATCAAACGATAGTTTTTCGGAAGATCTATGTGGATTTCGTAAGGGCAGGGGTACTCAAGATGCCTTGTTCTCAATTATAAACACTGCCCGGGAATCTATTTCCAACCGCGAACACACTCTACTGTGCATGTTAGACATTCGAAGTGCTTATGACTGTGTTAACATCAACAAATTAGCAGACGAACTTTTGCGTTGGCATATTCCCAGTGAACTAGTGCGAATTATCTTCTTCCTGTTTCGAGAACGTAGACTATGTGTTAAAATCAATAATAGTGTGGATATTATACGAACTACATGGCTAGGGCTGCCACAGGGCTCTCCGCTAAGCCCGTTGTGTTTCAATCTATACATAAACAATGTAGTGCAAAAGGCGTCAGCTAGGGATGGAGTAGTTCTAGGTAGCTTTGCAGATGATATGTCATTAGTGACATCTGGAAAGGACGTAACCAGAAGTGCTAGTGTGATGCAACAAGCTTTGGACGGCTTAGTATGCGATCTCTCAGTTATCGGGCTGGAACTATCACCATCCAAATGTTGTACCCTGCTATTTGCTTCACGTAAACCTGTATACGAGCCGAAGCTGTTCATCGGTGGCGAACAAATCCCACATGAATACCGCGCAAAGTTGTTAGGAGTGTATTTGACTTCCTCTCTCTCCTGGAATAATCACGTACAATACCTTAAACGCCGAGTGTCTCCATACATAAACTATCTTCATCAGTGAATCAAAATTTGTGAATACATGAATGATAAAGACATCTGTCCTAACTTTTCAATGTTGGGACAAAAATAATGTATCTTTATCATTGTTGCATACTCAACACAATAATGACAAATTGCATGGCAGTTGAATCAAGATATTAATGTTTCACAAACATACAGATTGTTATTTAGGAAAGAGAGCGAGGCGTTGTTTGTATGTTGCCTTGTATGCAAACATAAATAAATTCAATAATGTCACATGTTGCATCTACCGAAAAGAGACAATGTCTAGTTTTATCCCTCTTTTTCTCTCAAAAATTTTGTCGAGTGATAGGGGATAGTTGGTAAAGATGAAATGATCGATACCTACTGCTTTAATGAAAACATACGATTTGCAATAAATTTCGGTTTTTTCTGTTAACATGAACTAAAGTCTATCATGCATGTTGTTTTAATATCATAAGATAGTTACTTTATTCCTGAAAATAATTTGATTTGCAACAGCTAGTGTTTATCTTTTCAACCATTGTCCGT
>JASCZW010015970.1:0-19510 GCA_034211315.2 Aedes japonicus
AAAAAGAATACAAGTGCAATCTAGAAAACGGCCATTTGCTGGACAGAAGCAACAAACTAAAACAACGCGCATCGTACGCGTGAAAGGCAGGCAACACAATTTCGGATGCGCTTATCACGTGGTGTACGAGAGTTTTGGTTATGCAGGTTATACACCGTGTCCAATATATTCTCTTCACCTGTTCCTTTAGGCAGTGTCGTGCAACTACTCAACATGCTTCACGTATGTTGGTGTAGTTTTGCACTATGTTTCTACAAACGCTTTTAGGTTATGTCCAATTGTTTTCATTCGGTGTTTATCTTTCCACCAGCGACGAAGGAGTTTCGTGCTGTGGTGATAAAAAAGTTTTTTTGAAAGGTGAGCGCCCGGGCGCTATTTTCAGAAGTTTGAAAACCTCGGAGTAAAGGGATTTTGTGTACCGAACCGTCGAAGGTACCGTGACACCTGCTCGTTGGATGACCGAAGAGCTCCGGTCGTACTCGTACGGTGCGGAACTGCACGAGTTGTTAAAGTGGTCAGGAACGGATAAGACGGAAATCACAGCTCTCGTAAAATGGCCACAGTCGAATGTTCCGAGATCGTCATTGCACAATATATTGCAAAATGACCTCGGATTCCAAGCTTTCAAGAAACGTAAGGTTAACGGAGTTTTGGAACCTTCCAAGCGGAAACGACTCGAAAGAGCAAATCTGCTTTTTACGCGACACGGTGGGGAAGAATCTATCGTTTCCGACGAAAATTTATTTACCTTGCAACAATCCCGTCTGTGCAGAACGACGATCGGGCTCTCTTTTCGAAACTGTTCCAGAGAGTGATAGGGAATATTCCACGGTTCCAAAGTGCTGCGTCAGTGATGGTTTGGAGAGGAATTTGCAAGCGATGCAAATTACCACTGGTTTTCATGGAAAAAGTCGTTAAAGTGAATGCCGTATGTTATAAAACGGAAGTTTTGGAGAATGTTGTCAACCCATATGTACCAAGAGGTGTTTGGAATGATCAACTATGTGTTTCTAGCAAGATACTCTTTCAGAGCTGGTGCTGAGAAAAATTGACCGACTTCTTGGACAAGAATGAATTGGCCTCCAGTTCACCAGATCTGAATCCCGTTGGTTATTTCGTATGTTACATGCTGGCGAAGGTACATGACCACAGGGCGTCTATATCACCAGTCAAGCCGTAATCAGCGAATTTGGGCGAAATGGATGGAGTCGGCACAGCCTGTGACGGTTTCGAAAAACGTCTAGAGCTGGTCAAGAAGGTTAAAGGCGGTGTTATTTCAAAACATATGCTGTAGTTGATCAGTATTATATTGCAATATACTGGGTAAAGTTATCAATAAAATCTGTACATTAATTGTTATGTTATGTATTCTCCGTGCGAGGAGTAACGATTATGATATAGAAGGAGATGTTCGCTCATCACCATGAGCACCAAGAGTGAACAACAATGTTTTAGCTAAGAATGAAAGATGTGAAGAGAAAGTGTTGAAAGTTCCGTCAGAGTGCGGCAGGTAGGAAAATTAACAGATGTTTTGAAAATTGAGCGAAAGGGCATGTATCAATGGTACTCGAATCCATGGATGTCAAACTTTGCCTAACATCCCACTGCGGGGTAGGTTGTAGCGACGGAACAAGTCCGCCACTTCAACAGGCAAAAATTGACGCATGGAAAGACGCTCATAAAACGTTCTTCGAAGGTTCAGGTTAGATTAGCTTAGACTGACTGCACAAACCAAATGGTTGCTTCTGTGTTATTGATCAAATTTAGTGAAATAGTACAACGGATCAATTGAATGGGGCTGGGATTGATAGTACATTCTAATTGTACATTTTCAATGATTCCAGATTTTAATGATCAATTACGCCGCCTGCCACGTCCATGTACTTAGAGGAAAGTTTTGTTAATAGGTAAGGGCTAGTTGCATCACAGACAAACAGACATAACACTCGTAATCTCATTCATCGCACACCATAACAGTCACTTCAAATAATGTTTTGTCCGCATTTTCCATAGTGGCGCCACTGAAGCGTTCAGCAAGTCATCCAATATCGAACTGTCATCTGATTATTTTTGTTTACATCCCGATTGTAAGATGGGGTGAAAATGCGAATTTGGTTTGTGCTCAACCAGAGCAGGAGAAGCGACAGGGAAAATATTCCATTTCTTCCCTAAGCAGCATGAAAAGTCTTTATTGTAGTCTTTATTTAATCAATTCATTATCAATTCATAGTTCATATTTTAATCATGTATTTATTGTTCCCTTGTGGGTGCAGTTTTGCTACTCTGATGAGCTGGCGGAAATATTTTCTGTAGGAGGTGTGGCTGCAGATTTGTTTGGCGCATTTCCTGCCAGAGGCGTACAAGAATCCACTTCTGCCAGAAAAAGGGTAAACAAGTAAAATATTTATTTGCAACTATTTATCAAATTAAAAACTTGCAGACTACGCCCAAATGTACCCACCATTGGTGAAGGTTATTATGAGCTAGAAGTTTTTGATTTTTTGATTGATTAATCTTTATTAGGGAGACTTTCAGCCGTTGGCTGGTTCGTCTCTCGCTAGAAGTAGCGGAATGCTATCTTGGAATCAATCTGTATAGGGGGCGACCCCGGCGTAGAGGTTAACATCCATACCTCTCACGCCAAAGTCACTAGTTCGAATCTCACCCCCAGACAAGTTACTAAAATACCCAAAAGGTATTTGAGTGACTACGACGGGACATGAACCAGGCCAGGGCTGGGAATCTCGATTATAAAAGGAAAAAAAATCAATCTGTATAAAATTAGTATCTGCGTTTAGACATCGATTTTCCAGTTATTTGAAACACTTAAGACAAAAACCGGAAAAACACAGCTGTTGCAAAACATACTAGAGGCAACAGTGAACGAAACCGAAAGGCAAATAGGATGAGCCTTCTCGAAAAGAAAAATGAAATGTAATAATGCATTTTGTTTTTATGTTTTTATATTCATCGAATGTAGCCGTTCTCAACTGAAATAAAGTGTAAATATTGATACGTTTGATAGTACATGAGAAATCACTACTATAGCACCTGCACTATTAACGTTCGCATTATCACTATTGCCTTTTCCGTATCCCATATTTACATTCTTCACACACACTGTGGTACACAATTTTGATGCTTGGAGGATTGGATAGTCTAGGAACAGCTCACCAGCAGCTTCCAAACCCGCAACATCTACTCAACCCAGCTCCTGTGTCCCTCTTGTTCGTCAGAAACCTACAATTTGATGAACAAAAACCATTTTTTTTCGACCAAGTAGAAAGTCTTGCAAACACTGATACTTACCTACAATTTCCAACTGTTTTACAAACCCTTACTATATCTACTAATAAAACTACATTTAAAAACTTAGAAAATTGATCCGAGACATAATGTAAATTAAACGTTTGTTTTGATTTTCTGCGCACAGATGGTGTGCCTGCGCAATAAATGTTGTGAACGACAGGTCAGGCAATGTGATTTTTTGCCGATTTCCCGAGTTACAGAGGGGAAATACAAGAGATGAAAAAAATCGCAATGCCAGGCCCGTTATCCATGTCATTCAGGCGCACTGACGTTTTGGTAGACCGGGGGAAACCAATTGATAAAAAATACTTTTTGCACGAGGGATGCACCGGTTGTAAATTAATGCTTCGGATTGTCTATAACAGAGGGTGTTAGTGTACATGAAAATAACGTTTGACGATATTTTTAGGAGGATTTTATTCTAATTTATGTCTGTTTGTCTGTGGTTGAAACATGACTCATTCTAACAAGACGTATGGAGCTTTCGGGTCGATACAGTTTTCTTTTGTAAATAATATCTAATTTTTGTAAATTTCGCTGTAAATATTTAATCATATACATTTTGTATAATATTTCATTTAATCAAATCTTGGATAACACTTTCGATCATTTTCAAAATCTGTTACGCTATAAAAGCGTTGATCACTCACTAGGAGTAGAATCAATAAGACCATGTGGTAAACTCCTTTCAATTTGTATTGATCTTATCTTTAAGTATCGTTCTCGGTTAAGTTACGCTGACTAAAATCGTTGCAACCTGAACACAAAGTTCCTCTCTACACACCGGGCGGTTGAGGGGGTAGTGGCAATTTAAGGACTTCTTGAAGTAAATTCCGGTTGCGTGGATCACGAAAATCTTGCGCTTTATCTGAGGATTTTTGACTGTTACTCGTTCATCTTGATCAGGATTGTGGAAAAGGCATGAGTTCGTAATCCGGTTTAGTTACATGTCGTGAGTTGAATTGAAAGGTGAAACCATGTTATAGAGACGAACCAGCCACCTTTCTATGGTACGAACAGCCAAATTTTGCGGCAAAAACCGATAGCTCGAAAATGATTAACTTTAGACATATGAAGTCTTTGGAAGATTCAAGCTTAAAAATAAGATCTTTATTTGGTTTGGGTGGTGACTAGGGTGGTCTTTTTATGTTCATTATAAAACTTTTTTTCTTATGATTTAGAAGAATTGTTTCTCCTACAGAATTTTAGATAATTTAATTGATTGAAACTTTGCTGAGAAAATTAAACTTCTATTTCATGCTGTAATTTTTTTAATTCAATTTGAATATCAAAACTTTGTTAGAATGACTGTAAGGGCATGAAAAAACGCACAGTTTTTAAGGATGGTAGCAAGCCGTGCTTTGAAAATGACGTGTTTTGCTTTGGTGCGTTGTTTTCGGTAAATTTGTTTTTTTATTTTACCAAAATAAAAAGATAAATTATAAATATTCGAGTGCTATTCATAAGACGATGTGAATTTAATCGATTCCTACTCAAAGTGTGTTGTGCCCGTGTTTTGCCAGATAGGTTTTGGATCGGTAGTTTTTTGTTGTTGTCCAGTTCTTGTTAATTAATGACTCGCCCCGCACCCAGAGGAGCTTTTCTACGTTGAAAAAGGAGGTCGTTTTGTATTACAGAAACTATATCTTAGTTATATACACGCCAGGATCAAGATTGTCTATTTTTGATTCTAGAAGTGTGAAAATTCATCACATATCCATTTGATATGTGAAGATTTTCATACGGAGCTTATTGTATATGATGAAGATCTCAGAGTGTACGTGCATGAACTGGCATTCTTGAAATGGGTCGTTGGATTTTCAATAGAGCCGTCACCTTCTCCAGGGCTAAAAATGTTTGCACATCATGATAATATAAAAATTAATGATGAAATGCAGACAAGTTTCTTCCACAAAAGCATTGCCGGTCAATGGAAGATTGATTATACAATCAATACACATCAATACACACATACACACACATAAAAGGACGCAAATTTTGCAGATACAAGATGGTTGCTAGTTATTGTATAAAAAAAAGTTGTAGAAGTTGAAGTTTATAGAAAAACGTAATATAAAACACTCTCTCTCTCTCCTCTCTTCTCTCTCTCTCTCTCTCTCTCTCTTTCTCTCTCTCTCTCTCCGAAAATAGACAGAACGACTGCGCCATTTTGTCCATTCATTCCTCCGTTCTTGTTGCGCATAGGACGGATTTCACGCAAATTTATGTTCGTGTAACACAACGGTTAGGAACGGTAACGGTAGGAAATAATAAAAATTTTCAAAGTTTATCATTAAATGGCGTTTAAAGTTTCCGGTAATAAACAGGATCAACACCTGATTTAATTGTATTATCATTAAAGTTTAAAAAATAAATGGCTTCTATGAGGTTGCTAGGACCAAATAGGACATGAAAAAGTTGTTGTTTGGAAAACTTTTTTTCTTTAACCGTGCCCATTTTGCGAATTTTTAGACAATTATATTGCCTTTGTTAAAAAAAATTTCGTCCAATTCTAAGATAGCCACTTTTTGCAAAATGAATTTAAATTTTAAAATACTCTTTTTAGCGTGTACACACTTAGTTTTTTTTGCCGAGAATTTAACAGCCGAATATTTCGGCATTTCAGTTTACTGAGAGTCTGCAAATAAATTACCGAGAATAAGCTAACAAATGAAAAATTTGTCGAAAATCAGCTAAAAACATTTTTTGACAGAAATATCAGCAAACGAAACTGCCGAGTCTGTAAGAATTGATTTTGTAATTTTTACAATTTTTTTTTTCATAAAAGTTCAGATAGTTTTCTAAAAGCAATCCATATATTACTTTTTTGTAAGTCTTGTCCTTTTTGAGTTATGTTGATTTAAAAAAAAATCGATCAAAAAACTTAATCCCTTTTCAAATGGTTGTCTAGTATGCAAAGGCTTGAAAAGACATAGTCTATACACCACCAAAGTTTCATTTGATTCTGAGAGGGTGCTGCCAACCAATGGATGAGTTGGCTTGAAATTCGTTAAGGAGAATTCAGAAAACGTACGCGTTCACGCAGTCACGGGTGAAAAGCGATCCCTCTTCAAGTATTGCTCTTAGTTTGTTGAGTTAAGGAAGTTAAACGCACTAGCGAGAATGGAAGACTCTTCACGTCAATACCCTCGTGTTTCAAATTTATTAGTTGGGTATGGTTTTTGAATCACTCAATTTTTTCACTACAATCACTACGTTTTTTCACTCAATTATCTCCCCGACGAAACTGCGTGCTCTATGCTAACGTTGGAGATAGGGAGGACTTGGTATCTACCTTTAGAAGACGCAGCCTTTGATATCAAAGGAAAAAGAAAATGTATAGCCGGAGCAAATAGTTAACCGGAAGGTCCTGGTTGGGGTACAGAACAAAATTGGGTTTAAAATGGTCTAACAGGGTTACATGATAGCCCATTTTTCTTCAATCGGTTCACTGAAAGTTAATTTTAGTTTATATTACAAAATCGAAAGTAATATGCTCACTGAATCCATTCTGTTGCTTTCAGCAACGAAATTGATTTGTTCTTTTTATGAAGGTACATCTCGTAATTAATTGCATCGCACAACTGTCAAAGCACTGGTGCTTTGTTAGCACACAGAAAGAACATCTCGTGGTTGACTGTAACGGAAACAATGCAAAGAGCTGCGCATATGTTTGTCACAAATTAAAAAGAAACGCCTCTAAGCGGCTGCATGAAGAACTGACAGATCTACTCTATCGACTCAAAATGTAATTGACAAAAAAAAGCGCAATCACGTGCAATTGTCCAGCCCTTCAGACATGGGTTTCGAACCTGAATATCGGGTGCGCCGGATTTTATATCCGTGGTTGATCTCACTGAAGCCACGCTGACTCGTGAGAACAATTATTGATTGATGAGTAGTGAAGCGTTACGCATCGCTGGCAGCTTGATTTTTATTTTGAAAATAGATAAATTATGTCCGCCCATTTTCAGCAGAAACACCATCGTGCATGAGTGTAGAGTAAAAGAGAAGCAGCGATTGGCTGGTCATCACGAAGTTCATTTCTGCGACGGCACAAAAAGCGTAATGATAGCATTTCACCAGATAAAAGCATTATGAATGTTTACACAATATACTACATTGGGGCTTCAAATGGTGAGTTGACGACTTGGCAGGAGGGTGCGACCGACCTCTGGTGCTCGGCCAGGTTCTCTGCCTCACGCCTCCACGAGTCATACATGATCACAAAGACTGCCAGCTGAAACATGGAGACGCTGGTTGGCGTAGTACCTGGGCAATGTTGTCAATCCGACAATAGCAGAAGTGAGGGGTGCGACCGGTACATCATATCATAATTTTCAATTTCATATCTCTCAGGGTCTTCGAGGTCGTCAGGTATTACAAAATAATTTAAAATTCAGGTTTTTCATGGCGGCCATACATCGCCTAAATTTTCAGGTTCATAATGGATGCGCAAGCTCGTCTACACTGCAACAAGACAGCAGTCGATACAGCCATGTAATTGCATTCAATTCACATTATCAATATTAATCCTTCACCACATGCCTCTATCCTTACAGGACATCGTTTGATCCATTAGCCCGATTCTGCATATTTCCATTACATGTGGCTACGCCAGAAAGGCAAATTTCCCCAGTGCACCGACACAGCTCAGGAGAGGAGGTCTCGCGGCCATAGGACGATCATCTCCTGGTAGCAGATCAGTGCAGAGAATGGGACTGCAATTTTCAGCTGCATCTGAAGTAACTGCCGTCGTGAGCGGGCCTCTCCTCGAGAGCAGCAATGGATGTATATATAGATGCGTAGATAACTAAGAGCATGTGCTATTACATGATGAACGTTTTCATGTTTCCGCAGTATTTCCATTAATAGAAATGTTGACGACTCTCTGACCGCTCAACCTTTACCTTCATTATATTTTCCATTAAATGGCGCAACATGACCTTAACATTTGTACGGCGATCATCAACTACTATTTGAAGCGGTTCAGAGGAAATAACAGTTGCTCATCATTATTAATTTGCATATCATACATATATAACATTACGGAAGTTAGCAATAAAATAATTAATAAAATTAATTGCTCAAGTTTGCTTGGGGTCCGATCGGCATACCATTTTATCAAATTATATCAATAATAATCAAATTAATAAATGCTCTCTTCATTCCAGGTGAAGGTTAGATATCTAGTGTCATAGATTAACAATGCATGAATATAGATAGGCTATGGTTTTGTATAGGGCAACTGAATGTTCTTATTGATGGCTTCCATAACTCCCTAATGAATAACACAGATGACTCTTCATTCCAGAGACAAGAAACACCATCAGAGACAATAGCGGCACGAGCCAGATATTATTATTACTGCCTAATATTGCTTATTTCCAGCAGGCTAATTAATTTAGCCAACATGGCTTACCATAGGCTCGTGAATCTCAACTATTACATAATTTAATCCAAATATCTATATATCTTGCGACCGTATCTTTCCACAAGCCAACTTCATAAGTTTTTCAATGAGTATTGCGAACGTTATTCTGATTTGCTGGATCATGGTCGTTGGAAGGAGATCTTTAATTTCGTGGATTTCGTGTAGTGTTCTTCTGTTTATGGGTCCACTCCTCCTGCTTTGGCCTTCATACAGGAGAAGAATCAGATTCGGGTCAAATGACTTTGTCATATGAGCGTGATCCAGTTATGCTGAGATGGTGGCTACCATAGCTATTACATATACATTCTTTTGTTTTTATTTTTTATTTTTTTTTTACAACGCAACACAATTTAAAATAAAATGATTGAGCGTGTTAGTAGAACGATTGTGATTAGGAAACAAGGATAATTTCAAATTAACACTTTTTAAAATAAGAAATAAAACATTGAAACACTTTTTTCAAATAACCACTAGTAAACGCGAGTAAATTCCTTCAAATTCCAGACCTGTCTTCTGACAGATAGGCCTATTTCGTCAGCGACTTGCAGACTTCTTCAGTGCCAAATGCTCGATTTATGATTTTCTTTTTGTAGCATTTTTAGCCGGTCTAAAACGCCCTACCTTAACCACCTACCCTAACCTATCCTTGTGCCTTCCCATGGAGTTCATGTGGTCTGAATAGACTAGTTCGCCATTACCCCTCCTTCACCATCGGCTTTGGACTGACTTGCGCTCTTATTGCCCCACCAAATGCTGCAAAATGAAAATCAAAATGAAAAATGTTGTTTGGGACACTTTATCATCTGTACACCAGTTTTTAGGTAAGGTCATCATATGTACAAAACGATTCAAAAAGTAAGTGTAAGGAAGCCAATTCAGTGTTTTTATTCAACTGAAACTTCAACTTTTTGGCTAACTTTGTTGAATAAAAACACTGAATTGGCTTGCTTACACTTACTTTTTGAATCGTTTTGTACATATGATGACCTTACCTAAAAACTGGTGTACTGATGATAAAGTGTCCCAAACAACATTGATGAAAAAAAACAAAACGAACATAAAATGTTATCAACCTGACGACACCGAGCTTGGTCGACCTGCAAGACCATACACTACAGTAGCATGCTTGCCACCGCGTGGGTAGTCACCCGTACTACCATTTCTTCAGGTCCGTTGGGGGAACACTTAACGTCAACGTACGGTCTTCAAATTTAAGTATGTTTCTTTTCTAGCCAAGACGAACATTTCAAGAGGTGGAATTCTTGACTTGGCTATTTTTTTTTTCAAAATAAGGGATGGCCTAGTGTATGTGTGTTTGTATGTGTTTGTATGTGTATGCGTCATATACCATTCGACTCAGCTCGACGAACTGAGCACATGTCTGTGTGTATGTATGTGTGTGTGTGTGCGTCGAAATAATGTCACATTGATTTCTAGTTCTTTTAACAAATGAAAGCTATTAACATTCCCATAGAACGCTATTGATTTTTTTTCATTCAGACATTTCGTTACGAGGATATGAACGAAACAGTACTTGATGGCCTAATATTATAGTAACAGTTTAGTCTCCGATTACATACTGAACTATTTGTGTACCGATTTTATTTTATTTTTCGTTAGCGCCAAATTAAAGTTAGAAAATCTTCAAATAACTGGTCAAAATTTTATAATGATTGGATAATCCTCCATGGAGATATGACCAAAACAATACCTGAGAGCACATTGTGAGATGAAAATATACTTGTTGCAGTTCAAAACCGAACAAGACTACTCACCCCAAACGATGCCACTTGCATTTTATTGTGTCGCATCTCGTGCGTTGTATAGCACATACAGTGGACTAGCCACACTCTGCGACTCTATAAAATTAGAGCAGCATCGATTGGCTCGAGTGGTCTGGTTTTGAACTGCAACGAGTATATTCGAAAATTACACAAAGTCTCCATTTGCTATAACCACACAATTTTCAACGAACATGTACTTATTAAGCATCTTGAATCCATATCGATAATCAAAATTGACGCTTAGGATTGTCTAATAATTCATTCTATGGACTGATTATATGAAATTTCTAATATTTATGTAATTTTCCCTTTTATATAACTAACATAAACAGGTCATTGAAGACTATTATTGGTAATATTTTAATCACATCGATGAACAATACGTCCAGGATTGACAAATAGTTCATTTTATAAACTGAATACATATTTGACATATCGAATATTCCCGGATCTTCATGGAATTTCTGATGAAAATATGTATCCAGTACAATATTGGCCACATTTGAGTTTGTAATTCTGGTGAAATGTAAGAAGGGTTCAGTCTCACCATCGGTGGATTAATGCGGGTTTTTTTCATATAACTCTTAAGGTATTTGAGCTGGAAGCAAAATTTAACTAGCTATACACTTGCTAAGATATGTTTAATAAGACATCTGGTAATATGTATCACGAAAAGTTACACAACTCGTTTTATAAATTAAGAAACTTTCGAGGTAACCACTGTATTCGATGCAATTTGGACACACAAAATAGGTCACCAAAAATTTTCCTTGAGCCCGATTCTTTTCAAACTTTCTGGAAATAAAGTACTACTAAATGGTTAAGTTTTGACATCATTGGTTTATTGAACCTCTTCTCCCAACCCAAATGCCCGCACCTTTGCCTTGACCCCTTTCATCAAATTTTGGGCAATGATAGGACCGACTTGCTTACTTACTTTTAACCACACTTACTTTAGTTCAAGTTCATTTTCTATCAGTTTTGGAGTTTTAACGAGCTTTACCTTCATGATTGCCCATAATTTTTCAATTGGGCGAAGTTCCGGAGTGTTTGGTGGGTTGGCGTCTTTTGGTACAAAAACTACATTATTATCTTTGTACCAGTCTAAGACGGGCCGGGCATAGTGGCAAGATGCCAAATCCGGCCAAAACAGTGTCGGGCCATCGTGAGAGCTCAAGAAGGGCAGAAGTAGTTTTTGGAGGCATTCGTCCTTGTAGATTTGTCCGTTGACGGTCGCAGAGGTGATGAAGGGCTGACGCATTTTGCCACATCCGCAGATCGCTTGCCAGACAAGGAATATTTTGGCGAATTTCGACAGTTTCTTCTTCCGTACACTCTCCGGAACGGACAACTTAGAGGTGGCGACGTAGTGTTCCTGTCCTGGCATTTGTTTGGTGTCGGCTTTAATGTAGGTTTCATCGTCCATCACGGTTTTGTGAGCCACTCCCTGTACAGTTTTCTTGCACGAGTTTTGGCCACCGATTTCTGTTTATCGCTCCGGTTCGGTGCCTTCTGGACCTTGTACACATGTAATCCAGAACGTTTCATTGTTTTCTGCACAAAACAAACTGAAACTTTCGCGCAACCTTTTTCGCAACATCCCTGATCGAAATGTAGGGATAACGCTTAAATTGGTTCAATACCATCCTGGCCTTCTCCGGATTTGATGTGCCACGTTTTTTGCCACTACCATTTTTCCGCTTGGTTGTCTTACGGTCCTTGAACGTTTTGATCACATGAGATACGGTTGAATGTGCGATTCCAAGCTGTTTTCCGATCCATCGATGAGAAGCGTTTGGGTTTTCGAAGTGAGTGCCCAAAATTTGTTGGCGCACTATTTCTTCATTCGAAGCCATCACTGAAATCACTCGACCGATTTTCACGAAACTCATTACACAATTGACACAACACAATGAAATACATTCAGTTAAAATTTCAATAATTTTTACCCACACGCTAAAAAGTTACGAACAATTGCGTGTGTCCAAATTTCATCGAATACAGTCTTTATATGGATGTAATGTCGGTCTATGTGCACCAAATTGGGTCTAATCATGGATGCAAGTTCGTTCCATTCGATAGGTTTGTTATTAAATGTTGTCTATGTACGATGTTTTTCTGATTTTCTGATTCAAGGCGTTCTCAGCTGGATTCGCTGTACCCAACAAAAAAATTCACGAATCAAACTATACTTAAACTGCTAAGAACACTTAAGTGACTTTTACATATGATTTAGCGGTCATTCGGCAATCAAAACATTATAATCTACAAACATCTACAAAGGTTATGCTCCTTTAGTTTATGTTAAGATAAGCCATATGAAAAACATTCAACCTAAAAACTCAGACATTTAACAAATAACAACATTTTTACTACGCTTTCCATACAACAGAAACATCCCCAGCCCCAAAAACCCTTCATTTTAACGCCGATCGGTTCAGAACTTTCCGAGTCTATAAGGGTCAGACAGACAGACAGAAATTAATTTTTATACATACAGAAATCATGCCTCCAAAAACCTTCATATGCTAAAAGTGGTTTGATTTACTTGATTGGTTCTCGAGTTATGCAGAAATTTGCTTTTTATTTGTATGTGAGCCCTCCCCCCCCCTCCCCTTCAAGAGGAGGAGGGGTCTTGAACTTGAAATATTTCTTGCCTCCAAAAATATCCACATGCCAAATTTGGTATCATTTGCTTCATTGGTTCTCGAGTTATGCAAAAAAAATTGTTTCCTTTGTATGGGAGAACCCCTCCCCCCCTCCCTTTATAGAGCGGAGGGGCCTCAAACCACAGTAGAAACATTTCTTGCTTCCAAAATCCCCACATGCCAAATTTGATTTCATTTACTTTATTATTTCTGGAGTTATGCAGAAATTTCAGTTTCATTTGTATGATAGAAATCCCCCCCCCCCCTCCCCCTTCTAGAGATGGGAAGGGTTTCGAACCACTTTAGAAATATTTCTTGCCTCCAGAAACCCCACATGCCAAATTTGGTTTCATTTGCTAGCTAGCTCTTGAGTTATGCAAACACTTCTGTTTATTTTGTACGAAAGCCCCCCTTCTTGAGAGGGAAGGGGTCTCAAACCACCATAAAAACAGCTTTTGCCACCTAAAACTCCTACATGCTCAATTTGATTCCCTTTGCTTGATTAGTTTTCGAGTTATTCAAAAATGTGTGTTTCATTTGTATGGAAGACCCCCCCCCTTCCTGAGAAGGGAGAGGTCTTTAACTATCATAAAAACCTTCTCCGGCACCAAAAACCTCTTCATACAAAATTTCCCGTCGATCGGTTCAGTTGGTTCCACGTCTATAAGGTGCAGACAGATGGACAGACAGAAAATCATTTTTATGTATACACACAACCAAAATTACATGTAAATTTCTATCCTCTGAGACCGACACATGCAAGCGTCTTTTAGCACATAAGAATGAGTTGAAAGAGATTAGAAAATAAATTAAATCTAACACATCTTTCGTCGAATTGCGTATATTTCAGTTTCAGGATACATAGTGTTACACGAAATCTTTCTTTACGTACCCAGATTTTTTACAAACATGAATTACGTCTCGTGTAAAACTCATATAGATAGAAAATACGTTAATTTCTTAAATTATTCGTATGTTTTCAGTGTTCTGTACTTATAAAATTATTATTTGTCGAAATATTGCTCCTCAGTATTTTATTTGCATTTTTTTATTTTTTAGGAAAAGGAATCCACCGTACAAATTTCCAATTTATTCGTTTTATAATTTAAAGAAACCTATTTTTCGATCTCCAATCTATTGTTTTCGATGAATATAGAACCCTTGGGATGACCTTGCCCATATCAATATAATTCTATTGATCTGGTCATCAGAGGGCAAGGACATTTGTGAATAATTGAGCAGATTGAAACAACTGAAGCGAACTCGCCGAGGAGGGGGAATGATACGCTGTCACCTGAGCGAGACGATTATAACAAATGATCAACAGAATGGAATGCATGATCTAACTCGAAGCCCAGTACAAATAGAATTGTTACCGGATTCTATGTGAATTCCATTAGCTCAACCGCTTGGCAGGCAACACTCACTTGACGCTGTATTATTAGACATTCATGGAACCCCAGTAATGTCAACACCCATTCACGATTTTCACCATTCCGTGCCACCTCAGCTCAACACGTCAGCAAACAGAGTGATGGTAAGAGCTAACAGCTCTGGAAAATTCTATCATTTCTAAAGGGTTATGGTATGGCAGTCGGAAATTCACACTCGGTAATAGATGAAAGCAATTTTGGAAATGGATTGCACGGGTTTGGTCAGATTAAGCGATGGTATTTTTCCACGATGCATTTGGTTCGAAAATAATCCTTCATAAAAATGATAAACCATACCATGTATATCATTTGTTCCGATCAAAAAGAGATGCAATTATTGATTCTCTTAGCTGTTCGCTCGATTGCTGACTGCTAGGCATAATGACCTCTGACTGCATGTTATATAGAAACACAAATTATAAAATTTAGTTGAATTTACAGGTAAAAAGCATTTCAAAGGAAACAGAAAAAAGTATTGACTGTGATTTACCGCACAGGTACAGTACTACAGTGCTTTGAAATTTGAGACTGTAGGGCAAATATTAAGTATGCATGATCATTATTTGAAATACTGAACTGCTTTCCCGAAACGGCTCAAGGCAATCATTAAAGAAATAGGGGACCGAATCGAAGTCCATGTCTATCCTGTTAGAATTTAATATGTTAGTGAGAGAACTCAAAAAGAACCAATGATAAATTTCGTTTCAATTCAAAGCAGTGACGTTTAATTTATGCTTTATTTAATTGGGCCAACTCTGTAGACCAACGTTCTGCTGATTTGAACAAGCAAAGTTTTATAAGTCTGTTAGATAGTCCGAAGTTCGGTGGTTGTTAATGCCGATTTTCTTACGAATTGATTAAAACTAACTGTTGATACTCTAATTTCGTCAAATTGTCCATTCAGCATACCCATACTCAATTAATGACATATTTGGAACACAGAACGAATAAACTAGGCTATACATTACATCCCATAACACTAGTTAACATACCATAAAATCCAAGAGTAACGCCATCCAATAAACAACCGTTTCGTAGCAACAGGTCCGTTCTAGTCACATGAGTTGCTGTGGTGAATTTTCCAGAGAGAAAAAAAACAAACTAGATTCCTCTTGAAGTTCGGTTTGTTAATTTAACAGCATACAATTTGTACAGCGTCACTTCGCCACTAACATGGTGCAACATTTTCAGCTACAAGTTATTTATCGCTCTGTGCTACACTCGAAGGAGAAAGAAAGAACGAAAAAAAACGTTTCCATCAACACAGCAGAATGAAAAATCGAAAATTGAAGCTCGCTCTCTTTGAACAGTGAAAAGTGATCCATTAGCTTTTAACGCGGCAGTACCGCTCTTGGTGCAGTGTTCAATATCAAACTTCCATTAAATGACAATCATGAGGAATGGCAATCGTCTCAAGTCACTAGATGTACTTTTATTGTGCATTTTTTTTCTTTGGACCGTATCAGCGATTGCGTTTAAAGTGCATCTTAGCTCAAGTAAGAGTTGAATTTCAACTGAATCACAAATCTCAGACGGATAAATTGCTGCTGGTGATTTGTTCTGAACTTTTCCGTTGCTAATATACTCGTAACGAGGTCTAATGAAGACGAACTTCTCTCCTTTATCTTTTCTTTTCTTGTTTCAGTTGAGTGATTATTATGAGTTATACCCTTTATTGCTTTTCTATGAAGTAATTATGTGGAAAAATTTCATCATAGACGAAGTACGGATAAGAGATTGAAGTTGAAAATTCAAATGATAATAATCTATATGCTGTAGTTGATAAACTGGCTCTTGACACGTCGTTGAATTATTGCCTTCCGATTTATGTTCCATCATTGAGTATATGACAACTTTATAATTGTATTTTTTTCAATGTTTTGTTGTTCAATCTCACAATGAAAAATAATAATTCGAAAATTCATAGCATTTTTTCTTGCGATAACTTTCGTCATAATTGTTACAATTAAGGCTCACACGATTTTTAACAAACTACTTTTTGAAAATCTCATTAGATGATGAAATGATGATAGAGATTTTCTTGAAAATGTCATTGATTTTTTCGCCATGATATTTAGAACGTGATTGTGGTTTGGTAATCGCAATTACGAGCATATGTATCAATATTGCTGTTAGTTTTCATACTAACCTTCAAATCTTTAAATAGAATTCTCATTCTATCAATTACATATGATTTTTTGACTAAGTTTATGTAGACTAGTTCGAAATTTATAAGTCAAAAGCGTATGAGAAACGATGTTGATGGGTGATGAATGACAAGAAATCTCGAGATAGTTCATTTTGCTTGTGCAGGTGGCGGCCGTGAGATTTACCAACACTGTTAAATTTGATTGCTTACATAGAAATAATAAAGGGTGTATTCGATATGCCCGATAAAATGGCACACAGAAAATCTTCTGTAACTTTTGAATCGTATGAGTAAAAAACCTTGAAATTAACTTTTGAATCGTATGAGTAAAAACCTTGAAATTTGAGTAGATCTTATCCATAGTGTATTATTTACATTTGCCAAGTTTCATAGTTATACATTTAATAGTTCCAGTCATGTCATCGAAACAAGAAATTGTCCGTGAGAAAATTTTGTGCACTCACAATCAAAATCCAGGGGCGTCCCACCGGTGGATTGCTAAAAGGCTTGGAATTGCAAATACAACTGTGTCTCGTGTAATAAGAACCTTCAAGGAGCGTCTGAGTGTCCAAAGAAAGGAAGGGAGTGGTCGTAAAAGTGGTCCAATGGACAGTAAAATGGCCAGGAAAGTCGTACAACAATTCAAGAACCGTCCAAACATGTCAATTCGAGATGTCGCTAAAAAGTCTAAGGTGTCAGTCGGTTTTGTGCAGAAAACCATGAAGCGTGCTGGGTTACATGTTTACAAAGTGCAAAAAGCCCCAAACCGGAATGAAAAACAAAACATCACTGCGAAAACCCGCGCCCGGAAACTTTACACGAAGCTGCTCACCAAATCCGGTTGCATCGTGATGGATGACGAAACATACGTCAAGGCCGACTTCCGTCAACTTCCTGGGCAAGAATATTTCGTTGCCAAGTCAAAGTTCGATGTTCCGGAGGATGTTCGAAAGAATAAACTATCGAAATTTGCAAAGAAGTTTTAATCTGGCAGGCGATTTGCGGATGTGGTGAAATAAGTGCTCCCTTCATCACGTCCGGAACAATAAAAGGTGCGATTTACGCGGAAGAGTGCCTTAAGAAGCGTCTCTTGCCATTCATTAAGAAGCGCAAAGGATCAACTCTGTTTTGGCCTGATCTAGCATCCTGCCACTACGCTCGAAACGTATTGGAGTGGTACCGAGCCAACGGAGTCAATTTGTGCCAAAGGATATGAACCCACCAAATTCACCGGAACTTCGTCCAATTGAAAAATTCTGGGCAATTATGAAAACGGAACTTCGCAAACATCCCAAAACTATAAAAACAGAGCTAGAATTGAAGAAAATTTGGGTAAAAACAACAAAAACACTGGGAAAATCAGTTGTACAAAATTTGATGGGTGGAGTGAAAAAGGAAGGTGCGGGCATTCGGGATGGGAGACGAAATTGAATAAAACAAATATTGTAAATCAAAACTCATTAGTAGTTCTTCATTCCCTGAAAATTTCAAGAAAATCCGATAATCAGTTTAATTTTGATGAGTATATATGTGTGTGACATTTTTATCGAATACACCCTTTATGATCTCCATTCAGTTGATCCTGAAATGCAAGAAATGTTGTAACGTGTTAAAGTGTAGAGTTCTGTGGTTCCTGCAGCACGTTTTCGTCTCGTTTTTAGCGATAGCAGAAATTTGCCAAATTATTCATTTGAGGTATCCGAAAAAGTTTGTTAAATCTTATGAAATTTAACAAATCTAGCATTTATACATTTAAATTTACTGTTGCCACTATTCAATATCATTATTTGCTGCTTGATGCTAATTTTATAACAGCAATCCGCTTTTATTTTGCTGGCTCCTGAGTTAGGAAAGGAAATATTTGATTGAAAGGGAGTTAAAAACCAATGTGCAAAAAAATAGTAATGTTTACATCATCTATGAAGTAAAATCAATAAAACAATGCTATCAAATTTAATGAGTTGTGATGTTATTTAGTATGTTATGATGAAGCAATTACAAGATTGACTCTAAAATCAAACAGCCGGATGGCATACATCGTTGCATGAATCAGATCAGATTAGAATTGGTTAAAAGTCCATTTGCAAACTGAAAATGCAAAATACATCATAAGTAATAAGTACAAAAGCATACCAAAGATTACGTGGTTTTCAAAAGCCTAACACAGATGTTATTTTTTGTGTTGTATGTATAATGGACATAAGGAGTGTATCGAAAAGTAGTTATAAACTTCCAAATAATAAATAGGCATGAAAACATGGTTAAAATTAACATACTATTTCAGTTTATTATAGCTTAACATGTTTACAAAAGATCCAAACGGAAAAACTAGTCATCATGTTCATTTCTGTAGAATGCCCGTACCTTTGATTTGACACCTGCCATCAAATTCTGCACAGTGACCTTTGTGCACTTCCTGGATGCCGCTGCCCAATTTTTCTTAAAATCGGTCATGTTTTGGGACACTGTACCATCCTTCTTAAATATACGCTTGACTATTGCCCAATAGCGTTCGATCGGTCGCAACTGGGGACAGTTTGGTGGGTTGATGTCTTTTTCTACGAACTTGATGTTATTCTCCGTCAGCCACTGTAGAGTGGATTTGGCGTAATGTGCCGATGCCAAATCTGGCCAGAAGAGAGGAGGGGACTGGTGCTTTCTATACAATGGTAGCAACCTGTTCTTCAAACATTCCTTTTGATAAATCTCAGCATTTATAGTTCCTTTTGTATAGAAAATTGAAGAACGCAAGC
>JASCZW010015971.1:0-19543 GCA_034211315.2 Aedes japonicus
TTGAGATATTTCAAATGTTACTGTTGAAGATGCCGAATTCATCCAGATTCCGTGGGAATTTTACGGTCTGGTTCCTACCTGCTGCAACGGCAGCACAGGTGGAGTCCATTTACATGTTGGGCATCGTTCACGACACGAGCGTGGTTGAGTTGAACCCTGTTGGGGCCTACGCAGGTATCGAAATAGTACATATTTGCTCCTCGAACATTGTGGCGTTTTAAGCAACAGTTACGGATGTAAAAACCTGTCCGTTGTTTCTACCGATGGTTTTGGTAGGAATTTGTTTTTCGCTGATCGATGTTACATGCTGCAAAATGGATAGTAGCTGGTTGGGAACGTGTATTGTTTCCAACCCTGACGTTTCTTTGCAGAGTCTTGCACTCCCAAAAATTTGATTTATGGTTTTCAACACAATTTGAACATTTATATTTTTGTGAATCTTCCTTCACAGGACAGTCGTCCTTAGTGTGCGAGGAATCACCACAATTCATGCATTTATCAATTATATGGCAATGCTTTGTTCCGTGACCCCATACCTGGCACTTACGGCACCTGGATGAGGTTTTGAAATTTCCTCCAGTCTTCTTGAAATGTTCCAACTTCACTCGGACATGGAGCAAAAGGGCTTGCTTTTTCTAAAGCCTTAAAGTTATTAAGTTCACACGACTTGTTCACAACATTAAGTTCACACATCTGTGCGCATATCAAATTGATTACTCACATTAATTTGGTTGAAGGCGTAATTTATAGATTGCCCTTTGCGTTAACGTTTATTTGCCATAGTGGCAGAAGAAACTACTCCAAATCGACGTCCAAGCAGATAACTATAAAATTCGAAAGACCGAGAGGAATTTTCCAATGCGATATCCAAGCCGGATTACCCAAAGAGCCTCAACAAGGACCGTAATTTGGAATAAGAGAATCTAATAATTGGTAGGTGGCATTTAGCACTGAAAATGTGCTGTTTAAAATTTGTTATAGCAATAGCACTTCCTTCAGCAAATAGAAAATAGAACCACACGGCATGAGAGCTCAATGCAGACTGATCGCCTAGATCGTTGAGTACCTGGTCTGCCCATTTAGCCCGCTTCCTCCACGCCAGTCGAGCACTCGACTTGTGTGATTTAAACAAATTTGCTAGCTTTTATAGTTTCCATGCTTTGAAAAAGTGTTTGTTTTTTCATTAATATTTTGTCGGTTTTCCCTGAGTTTAGGACATATTTGGTACATAGCCCCAATAGAGGAGCTACGTTTATATTAAATCCCGTTACCCCTTGAGAAACGCTAGTTTTTTATTTTAACACTTCAAACCACATTTTTAATATAATTTACAGTTACGCCGATGTGACATCCCTAATGTTAAAAAGGACCTATCTTCATTGATCGATGCTCTTTGTCGACTTTCTCTTCTATGAAAGCAATTGATATGGAATTTATTTTTCAATGTGGAAGTTAAACAACTTCTTCTAACGACCTAAGCTGTATGCACAAATTCAATTGCTCATCAGTGAATGAAGATAGGCGCTTTCAATTGTTACGCAGATTTGTCATACGTCGATTAGAATCTCTAAATTAAGACTCGTCAGTATAGCTCTACTATTACAAAAACATGCGAAACAGCAACTAAAACATTCATTAAATTGTTATTTTCGGTAGTGTATGAATTGTATTTTTAATTAGTTGGATGTTTTTAGCAATCAGTTTACTATTGCGAGCTACGTCCTTTTGAAAATTGATGCCTGAATTGTTTTCATTATTGTTTCTTCAAACCATTTGCGTCTCAAGACGAACAAAACAAAACAAAACAAAACAAAAATTATGACAATCCGTTCTTGAGATAAATCGTTACATACAGATGCTAGTATTTCATTTTCATTTATTATTTGTAGATAAATTTATAGATGAGATTATCTGGAACAAAAGAATGTAGTTTCAACAAGTACTCACCTAAATTTGACTAGAAGATTCTAAACTTATAGGCCTTCTGCTAAGACGTAAATTTAAACTTTCAGGAAAATCAATTCTTCTTCCCGAGCTTCTAGTATGATACACAACAGCATTTTTAAATAACTTTTCATACGCTGCTATCACGACACCAATATGCACTTCCCATTACGCACTATGCATTGCGTATTATTCCAACCGTGCGAAACTGCGGCCTCCACTAACAATGCACACCACCCCGCAACAGATGTATAAATGGATCTGAATATTCTGCGCATGCATTCTTCGCTGTCAACGCAAGAGCTTTGTTTTCGTTTCACGAGTCTGCGAGTTGTTTCTGTAATTACATGTTCGCGCTTTTCGACATACGACGCTTAAATTATAGGCACTCTCCGAAAAATAACAAGTTCTTCCAGAATCGATGACGAATTTTGACACTGAACTATCACACACTAGCCAACTTCGATTTGGTTTGCCTGAAATCGTCCATCGAAGCGGGTAGAAACCTGAAACACCCTACACTCCTTTTACTTACGAAACACTCGGCGATCAGTAGGTCAGCAGCTAAAGTTCCATTTCACAAAGAGCTTGAGCTCTGCTCTCCTCCGCCATCAGTAAAAACAAATTACCTCTGTGAAGGTCTGAACGAACCAATACTGAAGCAACTCAGTTTTATTTCAACAACAGTTGCATCCTGGCAGAGTCGATTTTCACTACTTAGTTCTTTATCAGAAGCGCTCCCTTATCAGTATAGCAGCAAGATCAATCCAACAATCGAAGGCACAATCACTTTTCCTTGACTTGAGACGTTTTACAAGGACAATTTTTTTTTCTCGCACCAGCACTGAACCAAACCGACGGAGCGTCAAAACAAAAATGGAGAACGATTTTGTTTTGATTGTTTATGCTCGTTCCGGTTGCAAAAAGGCGGAAGCTTTTCGGAAAATGAAACGTTTGATGCATAATAACTTCAACCGTCTGTAACGTCTTAATTAGGGATGCCTGTCTTTGATGTCTATGTCTATGATAAGTTTCCCGTATACGGGAATGAAAAATAATCTGATTTTTTTGACTGCACTGTAGCTGTAACCATACAAATGATCGATAATAAATATGTACAATTAATGGGTTGATAACTATGAATTCGACATGGAGTTTTCATAAGGGCCAATGTCGCAAACGTAAACAATGGTGTTTTCCGCAAATTTCTCGAGAATTGCTAACTTTATCATAGTAAATTACCAGAATAATTGTACAGAAGAGGATGCTCACAATAGAAATGGTAGTTTACTTTCTCTGTATGGTCGAGTTTGCATTTTCAAGAAATTTGGGGAAGAAGTAATTGTTTACGTTTACGACATAAGCCGTTATGAAAACTCCATGTCGAATTGTTTTAAACAATTGTAGAAATTTTTTTATTATAACATCAAACCTACATTTCCGAACATTTAGAATCAAATATCATCAGATGAATAATGGAAAATGAGGAATCACATCGTTAAGCGCTGTATCGAAGCTTTTTGAACTGGTCGTTAAGAACTCACTTTTTACACTGCAAGCAGTTGTTAAGTGACGACCAGCACGGATTTTCACCAGGGCGTTCCACAACTACAAACCTATTGTGCCTTACGTCGTACATCACTGATGGTATGATCGCTCGATGCCAAACGGACGTGATCTACACAGATTTAACGGCAGCTTTCGACAAGTTGAATCATGATATCGCGATCGCTAAACTTGACAGACTAGGAGTTGGTGGTAATCTTTTAAGATGGTTTCGATCATATCTCACAGGGCGTCAATTGACAGTTGCCTTGGGTGACCTTCGTTCAATGAGTTTCTGCGCCACGTCCGGGATACCGCAGGGTAGCCATCTGGGACCGTTGATATTTCTTTTATACTTCAACGACGTACACTATGTTATCGGAGGGCCCCGCCTGTCGTTTGCTGATGACCTGAAAATCTTTATGCGAATCTGTTCAACCGCCAATTGCCATTTCCTCCAAGCGCAGGTTGATGCCTTTGCTCATTGGTGTACTCTAAATCGGTTGGTGGTCAACCCGGCCAAGTGCTCAGTGATAACCTTCTCACGTCAGAAACAACCAATTCTGTTCAACTACCATCTTCTCGGTACAACCATCGAACGAAAGCAGTGCGTTAAAGACCTAGGTGTTCAGCTGGATTCGAAACTGACGTATACGCAACATTTATCGTATGTTGTTGACAAAGCTTCAAGGACACTCGGTTTTATATTCAAGGTTGCGAAGAACTTCAGCGACATTCACTGCCTTAAATCGCTCTATTATTCCCTCGTTCGTTCGACACTAGAGTATTGTTCAGCGGTCTGGAGTCCATGCTATGATAATGGCGCCGAGCGAATCGAATCTATTCAACGCCGTTTTCTTCGGTTCACACTTCGTAGACTTCCTTGGAGCGACCCTTTTCGTCTTCCTAGCTACGAAAGTCGGTGTCAGTTGGTCGACATGGAGCCTCTGCGGGTCCGTAGAGATGTATGTAGAGATTTAACTGCTGCAGATGTTCTACAAGGAAGAATCGACTGCGGAAGGATCCTTCAACAAATGAGCATCAACGTCCAACCAAGGCCAATGCGTCACAACTCCATGCTCAGGCTTCCTTTTCGCCGCACCAACTATGGGTTGAATAGCGCTATTCATGGATTGCAGCGAACCTTCAATAGGGTGGCGTCCTTTTTCGATTTTCATCTGACGCGGAACGCACTTCGTCGGAGATTTTCTACCGTTTTTAGAACAATTGACACACGTAGTTAAGATAGTGTATAGCTTTAATTATTTTATTTGTACTTATTTTTTTTTATTTTTTTTGACTCCAGTTAAGAGGTTATGTAATCGTTTCTTATTGTATTTTTTTTTGTTTTTAACATCATTAGGACCTAAACTTGGTCTGTTGATGTCTACTTCAAATAAACAAATAAACAGTTCCCCTATGTAGTATTGCTTTCCAAAAGTGTGTTGATTTGTGATAATAAACTATTTTAGCTTTTTCAACTGTGTTTAAATGATAAAATTAAATTCAACTATTCGCAAATACTGTACTTGACCGTTGATCACCATCTCCGAATTATAATGTTCATCGATAAAAAACTACTCGAGGATTTTCCGGAACATTTTTGTGCTGCATCTGGTGACACCTGTGTGCTTCTTTTTAAAAAAATGGTAAAGAACCAGACCAGACAAAACCTCGGACCTGCTACACGCAAAAAATACGAAGTTATACCACAGAGAACAGACATCCAGGCTGGAACATTTTCCCCCCAATTTACTGTGTAAATATTTAAAAGCAAACCGTTGGAAAAACATCGGTTTCACCAAACTAAAATTGACAGCATATCAAATCTCAAGGCGGGAAAG
The DNA here is from genome assembly GCA_034211315.2 of Aedes japonicus. Taxonomy (NCBI): domain Eukaryota; kingdom Metazoa; phylum Arthropoda; class Insecta; order Diptera; family Culicidae; genus Aedes; species Aedes japonicus. The sequence goes on from JASCZW010015971.1 coordinate 5,334, forward strand.
TGGCGCCATCAACATACGATGCACCAAAACTAACGGAAACGAGCTATTGTCTGATGTCTGTTCTCTGTGGTTGTACCAGTAAAAAATAGGAATCAATTAAACAAAAAATTTGGTTAAATATGAACCAATAAAATTGACGAACTTATTCAACAAAACCTTCAGATAAAGTTTGTCAGAAGCAGATAATTTCTCATCTCCATGCGAGGCTCTAGGAGTGGACAGTAGTTTATTGCTAAATTAATAGAAATGAAGAGAAAGGGTATTGATAGTTCCGTATAGGGTAACGGCAGGCTTTGAAATTGAAAGATACGAGTTTGAAAACGAGCGGAGGGCATTGAACGGTAGTAGTATCCAATCATGCACATAACCCTTTACTAACCTATCCAATGCAGGGTAGGCAAGGGGGAGGATACCCCCTTGACTGGTAAAAGTTTATGCGACCGATCGTGCTCTTATACTATCTATTGCTTCGATCTGGTTCTAGTGTTCTTCTCGTCATACTATTACTTATAGATCTCGGAGAGGAACGACGGTAAATGGTGCAAATACTGGCCCCCACCAGTATGAGTTAATGGATTCCCGCATTATGGACTTTCTACACTTTGATTGTTGTTTTTTTGTATTCTCCCATGCGTGGAGTAACGATCTTTGATGAAGTTTGTCAGCCGCAGATAATTTCTCATCTTCATGCGAGGCTCTAGGAGAGGACAGTAATTTATTGCTAGAACGCATAGAAATTAAGAGAAAGGGTATTGATAGTTCCGTATAGGGTAACGGCGGGCTTTGAAGTTGAAAAATACAAGTTTGAAAACGAGCGGAGGGCATTGAACGGTAGTATCCGATCAGGCGCATAATCGTTTTCAAACTAGTATCTTTCAATTTCAAAGCCTGCCGTCCAAGAGCAACCTACTGAACACAGGAACTGCTGGAAATATTGATGCTCCGTTTCTCGCTCATTTTCCATTTACGGTAGGAATGTGAGCATTAAATCATCACTAATCCCTTTTGGGTCCATGATCTTACCTCAATTTGGTATTGGCTTGATATTATGGTACTTTCCTTAGGTATTTGACGGAGCGCTCATAAAGACCAGTTTCATCTAGGGGCACTTCATAAACCACGTAAATTTTCTGGGGGAGTAGGTTTGACCAATGTCTACGCTCCATACAAAATTTAAAAAAAAAATTTGGGGGTGGTTTGACCAATGTCTACGCTCCATACAAAATTTCAAAAAAAAATTTAGGAGAAAACCCTACTATTAGTGATGGGGGGGGGGGGGGGTCGGAGATATTGAAAAATGAGTCCACGTGGTTTATGAACCGGCCCCTATCGGAATGTTTTGTTTTGTTATAGATAAGAAGACGTACTCTATTGAAAATTTTCCGCATAACCTAAAATAGAATCCAATTCGTGGGGACTTTTTCCTGAACGAAAATATTCAGATACTTTCTAGCAGTCTAATTTTTCTAAGTCAGACGGTTTTTTGTGACAGATTCAACTCGTTTGAAAACGAAAATGGGGGTGTTAAACTGAAATTTTGTTTTTTTTGTAAAAATTTGAGTTTTCAAATACCTTACCTTGTGAATCCCTTTGGGATTTGAGTTTTGTTTTACTTGTATCGAATTAATCTTCGTACTTTGATACTCAGGCAAGTCCTGATCGTTTTATAGAAGTCCGAGTTTCAGGAGCATGATAAATCTCAAGTACTTTTTCAAACAGACATATCTGACTTTGTAAACTCGTTCAGTCATCTTCTGCAATTAGGACACCGGGACGCACACTTCCTCTGATCCTCAAGGGAGCCCCTATTCTTCTCATCGCAGTCGAGCCTCCACCGCCAGCGATCAGCAGTCGTCCCGGTTCTGGGTTTGAGTTGGAAGACGGGGTCTTCCGAACTTTGATTCCAGGCAAGTACGCTGCTATCTCGAACATTTCATGCGCTGATCAATTTGCCGTTTGCAGTCAACCTTCATCGACCCAACGTCGCATTATTTCTGCAAATTGGCAACTCGAATCTGCTGCCAGACTCACAGTGACCGACGTTAACGAAACACCACCGCTAGTGACCAGCAGCTGTCACAGCCACTCACGAGCCTCGTCCAATACTGCTAACTCCTTCGAAACCTCCTACCGTATGGTTGGAAGCACTCTGAGTGTGCACGGACTGCAAGTTTGCAGAATGTCGGCGGTATGAACTCTAGTCTAGTCCAATACTTTCTGGCTAGCTCAGATTGTTCGTACGACATAATCGATCTTACTGAGACACGACTCAATGATAACACTCCCTCCATAGCTGCTTTTGGTTTGCCCTACAAGGTATTTCGATACGACCGAAGTGCTCTAAATAGTCGAAAGGTTTCTGGTGGAGGCGTTTTGATCGCTATACGTTACGGGCTAGAATCGCACTTCGTTGAAGATATATCTTGGAAGGCGGCAGAGCAAGTTTGGATCTAGATGAATGTCTAGGATCATACCCTGTATCTATGTGCCGTTCACTTTCCTGCTGACAGAGTTAGCGACGATGATTTCATAAATGTGCTCCTTCAGTCAGTTCGAACGATCACGATTTCCTGAGCAAGTGGCCTCCCGTTCTGATCGTTGATGCATTCATTCCGTGTGATCTTATCCTTACGTGCCAGTATTAACGACATTATTAATGAAAATGGTCGATATCTTGACCTTTGCTTCGTGAATGCCGACACTCCACCAAGCATCATGCTAGCTCATCTGCACCAGTAAAACAGATGCCTCATCATCCACCACTCTTCTCCAATCTCGTGACTAGTGAACTGATCGAACCAGCTATTGTACCGTTATCCACCTACCATGACTTCTGCAATGCAGATTCCGACAGCAATCTCGATGTGCTTAACAGTATCAACTGGAATGGAACCCTCGACATGAACGACGTCGATAATGCCACTTCCTACCACGTTCTCCGACATCTTGAGCTGCTTGTTCGACAGACATGTTCCAAAGAAAGACTCTCCAGCCTCGAAAATAGTACCATGGCAGACAGATGTCCTGTGGTTTACGTAGGTTTTCGAAACACCAGTCGATAGCATTACGGAACCATTACATGACACTCAACCATCAATACAAGCAGCTGACTCTATGCTGCTTCTCAACCCACCAACGCAAGCTGCAAAGCAAATTGAAGCATAGTCCTAAGATGTTCTGGCGACACATCAATGAGCAACGCATGGAGAACGGTTTACCTTCATCCATCTCTCGGAACGGGGTTATCACTGAGTCCGTTGTCGACGACATCGATGCCCTCAAGCCACAGCAAATCGAAGTTGCTTCGAATAAAGTCCCTTTGTCGGACCGGTATTTCAACGCAATCTCTATCGACGATGCAGACATTGTTGCTGTGGCAAACAAGTTGAAGACGTCAAGCAGCGCTGGACCGGACGGTATTTCATCCGTGTTTCTAAAACATTGCATTGCGTCGCTGACTGCACTATTATGCCACATCTATCGGTCATCATTGACGACCGGTAAGTTTCCAACACTATGGAAGGAAGCGTACATGTTTCCCGTGTACAAAAAGGGAGTTAGGAGAAATGCTGAAAATAATCGCGGAATTTCGAGCTTGTGCGCAGTCTCGAAGCTGCTTGAACTGACCGTTTTTAACCCGTATTTTTCCACGTGAGACAATATATCAGTGACGATCAATAGGGATTCATGCCGAAGCGTTCAACGACCACAAACCTTCTATCAATCACTTCCTTCATCATGGATGGGATTCCATCTGGTTCACAAACGGACGTTGTTTACATGGACCTATCTGCTGCGTTCGACAGAATCAACCATGACATCGCTGTGGCAAAACTGGAAAGATTTGGCTTGGGCGCCTCCTTGCAAATCGTATCTTTGTGGCAGAACACTCAAGGTTGAAATTGGCGATGAGCTGTCCTCTTCGTTTCCCGCCCTGTCCGGCATTCCCCAAGGCAGACATCTTGGGCCGCTGATTTTTCTCTTGTACTTCAACGATGTCAACCTGTTGCTGAAATCTCATCGGCTAAGCTTTGCTGACGACCTTAAAACCTATATACAATCGCGTGGATTCCCTACCCAGGCACTTAACAATTGCAAGAAGATTTAGAGACAGTACAAAGGTGGTGCGAGATGAACTGTATGCTCTTGAATCCGGGAAAGTGTACCGTTGCCACTTTTTCTAGGAAGAAGTTTCCTATTATCTTCGGTTATCTTTGCAAAGAGGCAACCCAGTAAAGGACCTTGGTGTGACACTCGACGATAAACTCACGTATAAAACCACACATGTCCTATATCATAACAAAAGATTCTCGAAATCTCGGCTTCATTTTTCGTGTGGATAAAGAAATCTGTAGTGTTCGTTGGTGAGGTCCACCTTGGAATATGCTTCCCCGGTCTGGAACCCTCATTTCCAAAATGGTGTCGAACGTGTTGAGTCAATTCAACGACTTTTTATCCGACACGCTCTTCGTAGACTGCCTTGGAGGGACCCTTTCAACCTTCCGAGTTACAAGAGTCGCTGCCTTATGATTAATTTGGTCACTCTCAATGATTGCTTTTGCAACGTGCCTTTGTGTGTCGACTGTTTTCGATTTTAATAAGTCGTGAAACTACACAAAAAGACAGTTTTTGTCAGCGTTAAGATAATCTTTTTTTTTTTATCATTTGGACACCAAAATAGTCTGTTGATAATTTAATCGAATAAATAAGAAAATAAATAAACAATGAAGGCAAGTAAGATTCAAACATTAAATTCTTGAAACCCTTGGGAATATCATTTCCTTAACCATGAGGGTGATGCTACTTTCCGTGAGGTTGCTGGGAGTTATGATAAATCTACCCTTGAACCTTACTTCCCCTCTTTGTTTACCAAATCAAATAATCAACTTATGCCAGTTTGAAATAGTACTCGAGAAATATCACCAAATCAAAGCATGCAATGGAAATTAACGACCAATGATAAATGCTGGGTTATAATCTCTATTAGCTCTATAAGAGTAATTGATCTCTTGGAAATTACAACTTTGTCTAGATATTTGTTCCCCCTAATGTCGCACTGCATTGGGGACGACTATCCATTTGATTTTCAGTCAGCGCGACTATATTATCACCTTACTTCATTAGCGGCCCGGAACAACGTAACGGCAGTTAACTAGCTGAATTGTTATAAATCAATTAAGATCAACTGATTGGATGCACAATTAACTTATTTGCCTATACATTGAATTGGGAAAAAGGTAACTATAAAAGTATGTTTTATCTGTCTACAAATCAATAAACACTCCACCACCAGTTCCATCAAGGCGACCAAACTACTTTGGACCTCTTTTACCCCTTTCCTTCTAAATCATCTCATGCCTCCAGACTGATGGGGAAGGGAAGATACGGTTATCTTATCTCACTCACGTTGCAAAATTTTCTAAACAAATGCAAATGAATCTCGTTTAGGTAAAAGACATCTGTGTAACTTTTCAAAGTAGTGGATCAGGTTGTTGCGAGGTTTATCATAACTAGCAAACGCTCAATAAAAGTAGTCTCACTTTCGAACCATCAAAATTCTCATCCAGCCACTGCGGATGCGACGTGTTTCTTTCGGTACATAAATCAGCATCCCGATTTTCCATACTTCCTTCGTTTATTACACAGCACTCTTCCTCCGAAACTCATTCTTCCTTAACGTTTAAAATTAAACAAGCGGGAACTTTAGAATCGCAGCTTTTGGAAGAACCACTTGTTCTTGCCGGACTTGTGACGTTCTTCGAACTTGACACGGACCTGGAAGCGAGCCTTCTTGCGCTTAACCGGATCCTTCAGATCCTTAGCGGAATATTTGTTATCGAGGCTAACGTCCGGAACGCTGTAGCGAGTGGGCATCAGGTGATTGTAGTTCAGCATCTACAAACAAACAAAAATAGCAGAAAACAAATCATTAATTTCACTATTCCTATCATTGTGTGAAAGAAAGACAAGCGAACGGTGAGAAAATCATGAATGCATTGTGCAATATTTACTTCTGGAAACCACGCATGCTACTGTATAGAACACAAAGCTGCGGTGTGCGCCTCGGATTAATTTCATATTCCGAATTCTCTAGGATCCCCGAAACACAACTGAAACCAGCGAAGCATGTGGCACACTATAGGAAACTCACCTTGATGAACGGCTTTATCTTGGAACGCTTGTGGATGCGGGTCTTGTTCATGCGACGCGTCACTCGTCGTGGGTAGCGATCGATGCCGGCAACGAGAGCATGTCCGAACTGCTTGTCGGAGGTACCATCATCGAATGTCTTAAGGATGATAGCCTTGCGGCCGGCGTACCGTCCACCGAGGACGAGCACGACCTTCCCAGTTTTCATAATCTTGCCCATGATCTGAAATATTCGAAGAAACACAACAAACCGTTAGCTTATAAAGTAGTACAAGACGTAAACTAAGAATCGAATGGCCAAAAATTGAGCGGAAGGATTTGCAGCGATGAAAATCCGCACCACTTAGCTTCGTGCACTGTTTGTTTGAGTTGTCAAAACGTCAACTCCTCCGATACACCGTGGTACAAATTCAACTCATCACATCACACAAAACCATCACTTTTCCTCAGAAATTGCACAGTTGTCACCGTTTGTTCGTAGGTGTAACTTTATCCGAACATTTTGGGAGCAATTGGTACATTTTCCGGCCGTTAATCATAGAAAAGATTTAAAAAATCGGTAAAATTTTACTCACTCAGTGAAATGTGTTCACTTTCGATCCCAATGGCCGACCGGAAAAAGAACTAAAACGGGACAGAGCTAGTTGACGTTTCGGAACGAGATGTCAAACGATCACACTGGTATAAAAGAGAATGGTTCGAAATTTTCGAAAACCGTAGCCCACCTGGTGATTCGTGTTTTCATATTCGCTGCACTCAAAAATATGGGGGAAGCCCATATGGCATATGCATGCTTGGCACGCTCCTCAGTGTGAAATGAGAGTCACACTTTCTGACACGCGCTCTCAGGTTTTCAGTAGGAGGACTGTGCACGTGATGCGTTTTTTTATACACTCTCGCTCTGTGCCTTTGTCGTCCGATGGACTGTGCATACACATAAAGGCAAACTCACGCAGCAAATGAAAAGGGTAAATGGAATCTCACTCTTCGATGCCGTGCGCAGTCCTGTGAGCACAGAATTGTGTACGCAGAAATGTGTTGATGAGCGCTGCGTATTGTGGCTATGGCAACTGTGATACGGTCGTGGCAACTGAAATATTGCCGGTTGCAGTTGTGATTGGACTCTAGAAGTGGTTTTTGCGCATTTTAAAGTGTGATAAAAGTGCACGTTTACGTCAAATCGTTTTGTTGTCTTCGGTGCACTTATCCTTTATGCTGGAAGGTATAAGTTCACTGAAGACAGGAAACGATTTGACGTAAACGTGCGCTTTTATTACACTTTTTCTGTTTTTGTCGGAGTCCATTTTTAACTTCAATCAGCAAAAGTACATTTGAAACTGCTAGGTACCCTTCACGGATGAAATGGAAATCCGAAAAAAAATCTCACACTGTTATAAGTCACATCAATAACAATACTCAGTCAGGTCAACACATAGTGGTTTTTTTTTATGTATGGAATACCGGCGTTCTCTTGCTGACTGGTTGGTTTCAGATTTAGCTTTTCTTAAACAAAAAAAAATCGCCTGTATTGGGATGTATTTGATCGGATCTAAAATGTCTTTTATGATACTGTCATTGATTTACGTACGCAACCCAACGCTTCGCAAAAAAGCATTTACAACCGTTTGTTTACAAATTAGAATCCATTGTTTAGCAGTTGCTTAAAAACCGTCAGTGTTTGTTGGCTTTGGAATTAAAAGCACCAATTGATTAAGATTTTATTTATTCAAACCAATGAGACTCTACACTGAGCCATCTTTGTCAATCAATGTTATGTGTTAGTCATATAATATTACACTATTGGAATTTCCTATAGATTTTATCTTGGAACAAAAATGTTTTTTACGAGTTATATGCAACTCATATGACATGGCTCTCACGCAATCATCTTATTCTTATATGCAATAAATTTCATTTTAACTAACGGTTAGAGTGTACGGACATCATTTGCCTATACAATGAAACCCGATACTGCTCATTTGGCAAAATATATGCAAAATCAATTTGTTTTATATGCTGTGCATATGCTTTCGATTTGTACTTCATGTGTCAATTATAATAAAGCGTTGATATTCGGTATAAAACAAAATGTGCTCTATAGTTGGTTAACAAAATGCGTGTTTATTAGATTTATTTATACATTAGGTAATATATATCTTTACCAGTTCATGGATCGTTGTCTTCATCCTGAAAATCATACTTTAAAATTTTTAGGTTTGAATTGTATATGCTTACCGACGTTTTTCAACCGAATTTTTTCTTTCGTTTGATTTTACTGTTTCTCTGTCAAAATCACCATGCCGTTTGAACAAATATAGTAGATTTGTCAATAAATGTCATGATATTGGTAGTCAACTGCACTGAAATCATGGTTAACTTAATTAATAGCAACGTTGTAGAATTGAAAACAAGTGTTGTCTACAAAAATAGTAATTTCAACTATGATCCTTCTTTCAGTATACGGGTGATATGACATACACACATATGATTCCGTAATGAAATCGGGTCTGTCAAAGTTATGTGCAAATCATGTACGGAATATGTTATTTGCATATAATTTCAGCGTGGAATAATGTGGTTAATTTTTATTTGAGCAATAGTACATCCGAACTGATTTACGCATGATATGTATGTTCCAAGAAAGGAGTTGATTTTATATGGCATTTCTGATAAAATTTCCTTATTGAGTTATTTGAGTGTACGGTACGACCCAGTAATGCGACGAATAACCATCTCAGTAAAATTGCTTGTGATATTTAGAATAGGAATTACAAATAATAAATGGATGATTTGGGTGGCACTTTGTTCACATATTATTAACTTTATTATTTAATTTAAAGTAATCCGTCACTAAATCATAATTGATCAAATTGCAAACATGCAATTATCGTCCCTGAATTATTTGATCAGAAGAAAGCGATAACAAAAACTAAAGGATAGATTTAAATAATGAAGGACAAAAATAAATTACGGCAGAAAAACCTTCAATTCCAGAAATTCAAGCATGAATTAAATGAAGAAAAATTAAATGAAAAAAATAATTGTTTTGAGATCAAGAATCACATTTCAAATCGTATTGAAAGTAAACAGTTTCAGAATATCGTTATTGGCTTTTACGAAAAGTATCTGCTCCAATGACACTGCACCAAGTCTCATCCTCGGTTTTATGAGTATTTGCCCTAAGCCGTTGAAACACCGCTCTACGGAAACTTGAGTGCACGGTAGTTGTAGAGCTGTTAAAGCCAATCCTGACAATTCGTTATCTTCTCGTTTTTTGTTTTCCCAAAATCCAATCACATCAGCGCTTAACGGCAAATAAGTTTCCAAAGGAATTCTCCTAATCCTTTTCTCCATGTCATTTGAATCTGTTGATTTAGATTTCCGACTCGCTGTCAGAAGTTTTTCCACGCGGCTCAAATTTGTAGCATCACTAGATGTTGATGGTTTGGCATCCTCAGTGGTAGCAGAAGTACCCTGCACTGTACGTAAATACTTCCATGTTGTCAAGAGTTGATTCTATTGAAAGTATTTACAAATTAGTTGACCAAATAAAAGATAGATAACTAAAATGAAACCATATTGAAAATCATGCACGTAATTGTGAATAAAATCTTGTCTATGTTATAGAGATTTAGCGCTACTTAGGCCGATCCAAACGCTGAGTTTCATATTTGTTGTAACCTGCTTGCCAGTTTTAAATTTTGGAACTGTCAAAAATAGAGCTAAAACACGTTAATCGCAATGCGATGTTTTAAAAATATTGGTCGCTCATTATTTCGCGTTAAGAAAATCACTTGCAAAACAAAGTAAAAACGCTTATTTGACAGTCATCAGTCATAACAGCTGGCATAACTACAAAAAAACCCAATATAAAACAATGTTGCACTTGTGTTTCAAATCACGGTGATAATAAAACAGAGCTGTCGAGCAGTTGTAAATTCGTTGCAAAAATTTGATCGAAAAGTAGCACTGCAACACAGCATTGGGAATGGCTTGTTTCATCCAGACAACCAAAATGCACGTATATTGAAAGTTGTCTTTATGATATACAAACATATATGTAAGCACATAAATCGTAGAAAATGCAAAAAATATGGCTTATACGTGAAAAGTGGAGGCCATATACGTGTAAATTCCATTGTTTTCTTAAACGAGTTGATTTGATATCGTATGCGATTGAATTTGTAATAACAAATTCGATTTAAAAAGCTTTGCGATGTTTATCCGATTTAGTCTGTAACGCAGTACGATGAATAAATGACACATCGTATATAATTTGCTCTCTTTACGATTTAACTTAAACAAAACGCGATAAAGGCCACAATTAAATGCGATGTTGACTTTAAACATAGAAATATACGATACTATTTGAACAATGTTATACGACTTGTGGTTTTCTGGGCAGTTCTAGTTTTAAACTAAAACATGCCATACAAAGTAAAACAGCGTTGGGATCGGCCTTAGTAGTATAGTATCTATTTTTGCTGCATGACCCAAAATCATGAATACAGAACATTGTCACTTATCTTTAGATAGAGGCTGCTTTATTAGACAATACGCAAAGTAGAGATGAAATTATTGAAATTATTAACACTATTCATACTTGAACAAAAAATATTATGATTGAACTTGAAAGCTTTCCGCTAACTCGTGATATAGTTTCGACGAAGGGGTCCTAGCATACATTATCCCATATCATATATTTTATTTTAAATTATTTTTGAAAACAACGCAACACTTACGATAGCAATTTCCTTTTGATCTGTTGATAGAAGAGGTGGTTCAAAATCATGTAAGCGTGGGTCTACGTACAGAGCTGCGAGAAATGCTGCGTTATCGAACCATAGGTTTTGTCTATTCCTCAACGCACTAAGAAGCTGGTTTGCCAATGGATCGTCTAGTTCTTCCAACTCCAGGCAACATTCTTTCCAATATAGAAACATAGAGCCACAGATTAAATCTTCTTTCTGGATTCGTTTCGTGAGAAAAAATAATGGTTTAGTAACTGTAACAAAACGTTCTAACCATTTTCCAAAACGTCTCGTTGTTACTCTTTTTGTAGTTCCACTGATAATAATGATAGAATGAAGTTCTTTCGATGCCAATCCGCTGCACCATAACGTGGGCAGAGTTCCACCTTGTTTCTCCATCAGAGTATTGGAAGATTTTTCGACTTGTCAACTTTGAACGAATTAATGTATGGTTGAGTTCGAAGAACTTTAACCAATTTACGTACTTTCACCAAAAAGATCGCAACTGACTTTTTCTTTAAAACATCATACACAGATAGTTGAATATCATGTGCAGCACATTTGACACCCATCAGATGAGCCTCTTTCACAACAGGAAGATCGTCATCAACAGCATATTCTAACGGTCGATCTTCGGAAAAGTCGATAAGCTCTGCTTCATTGTTATTCTCGGAATTGTCATAAGTCCTGTTAAATAAATAACAAAATATTCAGGCGGATATAGATCTCGTTGGTCAATAACTATAATAATTCAAGGATATAGACCTATTATTTTGTTCTCAATAATTTCTTAACATGAACGATTAATGGAAATAAATCCATACAAGGTAACGGGTTGTAATGTCAGTCTACTGTCATCACTCATAACTTGATACAATCGAGCAAGGTTCGATCGAAGTTCCTTAACTTTTAAGATGCTGTTGCAGCTGCAGCAAAAACGTAATCATAATAATGCTTAATTCTTTAGAAATCATATGAATATATTTAGAAAGGGCTTTAATAAGAAAAATATACTGCATAAGTTGTTTAAAACTAAATTGCTGGAAATATTCAACGGTGCCTACGCCAACAATTCCTTTTGAATGAAATTACTATGAGAAGGGGTTTTTAGACAAGTTTTCCAAATTATTCTAAAAGTAGTTAACACTTACATTGAAAAATTTGTTTCTGAATCTTCGTCTTCATCATCGGTTTCTTTCTCCGATTCACTTTCGGATTTGTTTCCGCTTTTTGTTTCACCAGTAAACAATTCCAGCTGCTGTTTTTCTCTCATAAGCCGAGCAGTTTTCAAAAAATTTGAGCCGTTATCGGTCGTCAAAGAATACACTTGCTCGATTTTTATTTTAAAATGTTCCAGCACTTTGATTATTTCTACCAACAAATTTTCCGCGGTGTTTCTTCCAAATCTTTCAACCATCGCAAGGGTTCTCACTATGATCTTTCCATTCTCAATAAATTGTACATTGATTCCCAAAATGCATCTTCCTTTACGGGATGCAGTATCGGCTTTTACGCAAAGCATTCTACCACTAATTTCATGCATTATTTGTTGTTCAAGTTTATGAACTACTTCGCTCAAATGAGCTACCACATTTCGCCGGTTAACATGAGGAAGTTTCAATGCATCTTCGATAGGATGCAAAATTCGGTTTACACTTCTTTGAAAAAATTTAGAGGTACATTGCCTTCTGTAATCCACTGTACCGTAGATGTGATAAAAACATTCCGGTCTATCTTTACCCACACTTTATTAATTTTCTTCGTTTCACTCACTACAGGTTTCTGTTCGATTGTAACAAGGCCGTGTTCCTCAGCTATTTGCTTATGCTTCAGCATAAGGTGCCTGGACAAATTGTACGCTGTACTGCACTTTAATGGTTTTCCAGAAGGGCCACAGAGAACACATAGTGAAACTAAGGATTCGTTTCCTACATCGTCTTTATTTTCTTCTTAGAAAACATTTTTTCTAGCACAGCACTAATGTTCCTTTTTTCCGCCATGGTAACCGTACTGAATAGCACAACTGATACAATCTCAAAACAGCAACAATCAATTTTCACTGGGAAGAGCGCAGAAAGTGCGCGCAGAAACTGTGCGCAGACAATCCTCTTTGTATAGAGATAGCGAAGTATTCTCATTTCTCCCGCTCACAAGGGTGTGAATGTGTAGTTTATTTCACACATGAAAATGACTCACTCGATACGAAGCACTCTCGCACTCTCGCTCTTTCGCATAATCTGGTGCAAGCAGGATTGCAACTGTGGTGTTAGGTATGTGATGTGGCTGCGATTTTACTCATTTTGAGCTTGAAGTGTAGCACAGGATTGAATACTGTGTGAGCGATGCCAAGCATGGGCATATGGTCGTTTGGGATGAAGACGTTCAACACACAGGACTGAAGCGGCTGTCATCCACGAACAACAATCGTGGAAGCCGGAAATTTGGTGCTGCGTGTGGTGCTAATTTGACAACTCGGTTTTCTTGAAGGCCGGTAGGCAGCAAAACACTACATAATACGCGGTTGTAGTTGGTATAATTTTCGTTTATTTGATTCGAGAGTAAAGTTCTCTCCGTGTTGTATCACTTAGTGCAGTGGATTATCACAACGATAGTATTTTTCATTGTTTGTCAGCTTGCAGGTATAATAATGTTTCATTTACATTACTGATACTACCGCATAACTGCTAAACCATTCCCGTACCCTTTCCCCCTTATTGTTGACGAAATGACTGTTTCGTTATTTTTGCTGACATTTACCCTTAGAGTTGCCAATCATAAACCAAATAACTTCCTGTAGCATTTAAACAAGTATGTCATATGGTAACAGGCCAAACGAATAAATATGTTGAATAGGCGGTTAAGTTAGGTTACGCTATTAAAAATGGCATTTTCCACGAACGACATTTTTGCTGTACTCTCATGCCAAAAAAGTTAGTATATAATCCAGACCGAGCGCAGACAATAACAAAACCTTCCAATGACATATATGGCATACAGGGGCAATACATATGTGTTAATGTAGAGGCGTGGTTGTGTGCGTGAAAAATGAGAATCAAACTCATTCGACAACAGTCAATATACAAATGTGATAATATATCTTATGACTGCAGTCATAGTTTTAACAATATAGCAAATTGTTTTTCGTTATGCGGGTAGTAGGTTCATAGTAGAAATATTATAAGAAATTATAATCCACTCAGAACCGAGCTTAAATGTCTCAAATTGTCACTAGCGTGCCACACGCAAAAGTGAAGCGAGAGCCTCACGAACCAACGCCTGCTTCAGTCCTCTGTCTCAACAGGACGATTT